>JAVHNF010020414.1:0-11972 GCA_034783455.1 Micropsitta finschii | reverse complement strand
CTGTAAGGAGCCCTGTGAGGTTTATAATTCACTTCAATGAGGGCATAATTAAAACTAGGGACAAGCTTTTAGATGCATTGAGACATTTCACTTGCTAACTAACTGCCACAATTTAAGCACATACTAATATTAAACTTAATTGCCTTCTTTTCCTACCAGAGATGCCTTCAGCAATGTAGAGCCAACATTTCCCCTGCTTTAAGACATCTGGTGTCAGTAAATCATTATCAGAGAAGTTTCCAGAAATGTTGTCTATGATTCTTTTCCTAAAAACAAAGGCAGCTGTTGGCTGGTGTAAAGGGTGTTGAGGAGGCTGGGGTGCTGACTTGCACACCATCCTCATGGTGTTGGAGGGAGCACAGCATGTCTCTCACTGTCTCCTCCCTTGTGCGCATGAACTTTAGCTGCACAAGGGGGGAGGAGGCATTGGTCAGCATTTCCTCCACAGTGTCCAGTTCCACATGGATGTTACACCCAGGGGGAGACTGGATGAGCACGACCAGGCAGTAGATGACATTGTCCTCCTGGACACTCCAGTCTTCATAGACGCAGCCTATCCCAATGGCTGGCTGCAGCTGTGGCTTGAAGGTATGCTTGCAAAATCTTTGGCTGGCACAGAGCAAAGAAGCTCACCTACCAGATCCTCCACCAGCTTGCACATCCCAGCCCTGTATGGCACAGGCCACGGATGCTGTAAGCCCAGAACTGGCCCAGATCACATGCATCACCAAAGTCAACATCTTCTTCTGCCTCTCCTGTTCCTGTTGTTGACTTTCATGGCTGCCCTGCTTGAAGCTGCTTTCTTGCATATGGCTCCTCTTCCTGGTTCTTTGCACACACATTGTGAGACACTCCCCTACCCTGCTCTGCTCAGGGTGGCATTAAATAATAATGATAACCTGAATATATATATATATAAATATCTCAAAAGAATTTCTATGTTCTGGGACTGTTTCTGAATTCAAGCTGAATAGAACATGAAGGCGGGGAATGCAAGGTTCACAGGGTACACTTAGAATTTGGGTGCCACAGGATGTGAGAAGCTTTGGAAGTAAAATACTCAGGAGTTCTTAAAGTGATTCATAAAATCATAGAATGATTTGGGTTAGAAGAGGCCTTAAAAATCACCTAGTTCCAATCCCCATGCCATAGGTAAGGACACGTTCCACTAGACCGGGTTGGTCAAAGGCCCATCCAACCTGTTATTGTGTTTCAAGTTGTTTTGTGATTATTCTTTACAATGTTTGCATTTTATGATAGAGGGAGAGACACTGTGCAAAATGAGACAAGACCCTGACAAGTTGGAAATCCTTCCCACACACCCTTCCCAAAAAAAAAAGAGAACTTTTCCAAGATGAGAAAAGTGTGTTGGAGGATTGGAAACATAAGAATACATATTTAAGAGGGGAAAAAAAAAAAAGAAAAAGCCCAAGTCTGATATCACAGGCTGAGCTGAGACAGAAACCTGATCTTTTACATGGAATGGGCAACATTTGGGTCTGTTTTATGTGAATTGCTCCAAGCTGTTTTGGTTAGAAATGTATAGATTTTAAGGTAAGGCGTACCGTATAGGCAGTGCAGGTCATTCCCACTTTTGGAAGACGCTCCCCATTACTTTTCAGCTGACAAAGGTAGGGTCTGAACTTTACTTTCTTTTGCTGAGTAACTTCTTTGCTTTAACGCTGAGCTGGATTTGGCAAGAGAGACACTTGCGTTTTGCTGCCTGATTGTGCTTTTCAACACTCTCTCATTCCCTCTCGCCCTCCCTCTTCAGAATTATCTCATTTTAGTCACCAACCTGCAGATATTTTTATTCTCCTTATTTCTTCTGCTCTTACCAAAAAAAAACCCCAAAATCTTATTTCCCAATAATCCAAACTCTGCCGGGAAAAATGGGGAAAATTATGCTATTTAGTATAAGGATTCTGGAGAGGGTAAATCTGAAGAGCTCCAATTCGTTTTATTTGTCTTTTATTTTAAACAGAACAAGAGTCAAGTAGGCTTTGTTTCTTATTAGACAGCGTTCACATTGATGCATTCTTATTATCATTTCTTTGCTTAAAAATAAAGCAACAATAACTGCCTGTTTTGCCACTAAAAAAAAAAAAAAAAAAAAAAGAGTATTTCAATATATTTCATTGTCTTTATTTTATTTGTCACTATAATTTGTGATTATCTTTATATTGACTGAAAAAGAGAAATATTCATGGTTGGGAAAAAGGCAATTGGAAATGCCAAACAGAGCATAAAATTCTTTTATAAGAATCGTAACATCTTCCAGGATGTTTTCTAGAGTCTGTTTCTGCTATAAAAAATATCAAACTTAGCTCCACTTTCATTGTTTTAAGTATTTAAAACTATATTTTGACAGCATCGTATTTCTCACAGATGCATGTTAAAGCAAAGGGGGAGAAATGCTGCGATTTATTTTTGAATGGCTGAGAGGTTCCATTTGTTGATTCAAAAATTACTGCTGAGAAACACAACAAGCAAGCTATAAAACTCTCTTGGATATGTTACGTATTTATGCTGTGCTTACTTGTCACATTTTGCCTAATAATTATGTAGCCTTTTCAAATGAAAACAAAATGCCTTGGCCATGATGTTGTAATTATGCGCAGCGCATTCGTTCCCGTTCCAGAATGACTCCCTGCTTTTTTCCTGCTCTGATAATCACACAGCGATGCCTTTGCTACGCGGTAATTTATCTCTTTGCCTTCAGAGGATTTCTCCTCTAATGAGAGTTTGCATTTGCACGGTAGCATATATACAGACAAAGAGCTACAGACACATGTCGCTCGGTCCCCGTGTACGTATAGACATAGAAAGATCGATGGGCAGCAGGTACAGCTAAGTTTTACAAGGAGAAAATCCTTCAGGAGCCCACTCCAGTAATTCCCTGCCTTCGATTTGTACTGTTTTACCATCAGGGCTTGTGTGTTCAGCACACTCCGAGTTCATCCCATCAGATTTTATCTGTTTTAAACATGGCTTTTCTCTCCCTCCAAGCTAACAGGATCAGACCTTATTTGTTTGTTAGTTTTGTGTCATCATTTGTCACAAGGCCTGTTTTCACTAAAACCATTTTGCTGCTCTACAATATAGTTTTAAATGAGTGTGTATGTGGTGGAGGGGGGTGGCTGCTGGGTGACTTGCTTTTGCCCTCCGCTATCTTCATACAAATAGACAGAGATTTCATAAGAAGGAAGAGGGAATCATTCTGTTTGAAACAAAACTAATGCAACGGCAGAGATTTGCTGCCTACTGCCCCTAAGAAATTACTAGAAGAGACTTGAGAAAAAGCATCAGCTATTTTTACCTTGTGATTCGCTTCCATTTATTTTTATTGTCTATTATTATGGAGAGATACATCTGTCCATAAATAGATTGCATTACTTGCTTTCCTAATATAACTCTGCTAATTGAATCAACCTCAAAAAAGAAATCTTTTCTCATCACATCTTCAGCTTCATTGCCTCAAACTCAGGATTTAAAATTGTTTTAATTTCAGCACACTGGGAAAACTCTTATTTTACAAAATTAAGTAGGATTTTCTAAACTTATCGTGGTTTTCCTTTAGCCCCTTAAGCTTTCCAATAATCCTGAATTGCCTATTTGGCAGTTTTTAAAGACGACACCAGTATAAACACAGCTCTTTCTGTATATGCATGCACATATATATATAAGTGTATATATTCCAAAGGCAGGTTATAAACTGCACCAAGTTGGCAGCTGTCAGGAAGGTTATTTGTGGAGCGAGCACTTTAGCCTAGGGACGTAGCGGGCTCTTAATAATAAGCGAGAAGGGGGAAAAAATCCATGTTTTCTTTAAATTAAGACTCAACCAGAATTGTTTTAATGAAGATCTCGAGCTCGCAGAGGAACTCACAGGCTCCGGTTTGCTCCTACTCCAACAAAATTTCCTTTGTGGTTTTCACTGTAAGATCAAAAGGACTCAATTAACTTTCCTATAAGGTAAACAAACGGGAAACTAGAAATATCCCCGTGAATGATCCGGCCGGCGCGCTCCAGCCTTTTGTTTTATTCCCAGGTGTTTTTTTTTGGTGCTATTGCCCACATTGCCAGGGCAGGGAGATGGGGGTGCCCCAGACACTGGGGTCCATGGGGATCAGAGCAGAGGCTGTGCAGGCTGCTGCCTGCTTTCACCTCCCTCCAGGCTGATGGCACCAGCTTGGAGAAGCCCAGGGCAGCACAACATGTCGCTTACGCCAGGCTCATCCCATCTTTTTAGATGCAGGATGCTCCTTAGCACTACATGAGGATAACGCAAACTGAGCTGGCTGCATAATGGGGGAATGAGAGTATTTCTTCACCCATACAAGATGTGGTCTGTCCCCTACCCGCTCGCTTCAGAAGCCTATTAAAGCCTGCGAAGTTCCACTTAAGCATAGGAGCCCAGGCAGGTTGAGTGACTGGGGCATAGCTTGTCCATGTGCATGAGAGGGCACACACTTGGGGTGCTCCAGGGAAATCTGGGGTGGGTGGGAAGCGGCGGGTTCAATGGCAGACCCAGAAACACAGGGGCAGGGGTGAGGGAATCATAGAATCATAGAACAGTTAGGGTCGGAAAGGACCTTAAGGAGAAACGGAAAGCACGAGAGCAAATTTCAGCCAAATTCTCTTCAGTTTTCTTCACATATTGTAAAAAAAACCCAGCAAAACAACACAGAAATATGCAGATCCTGGCCCACACCTTTCAGGTAACCAGGAAACCTGCTCTCTTTAATTCTTTTCTTGCAGGGTGTTCACTTTGCTCCCTAATGCTGCCTTGTTTGTTCAGTGAACCGCAGAGCAGCTGCACTGCTATCCTGAGCTCAGGATTGTGCCTCTCCATAGGGAGCACCACGCTGATCCCCCAAACTACCTCTGGGGAGCAACCACTGCTCCCACTATCCCACCATCCCTGCACTTCAGCAAAGTCACTCTGCTTTTAGGCAGCACCAGCTGTACTAATAAGTACAAAGAATAAAATCACATCTCCCAGGAATGGAGTGAGCTCGGCAGTGACTTTTAACTAAAGTGGCCATTTTGTCTTTGAAAGAGCCACCAAAACAGAATGTCCCATGGCGGGGACAGAAGGATGCTTGGTTTTGATAGGACTACAGAAAAGCAGATTCTTCAGGAAGGCAGCAAGCTGTGCTGGTGCAAACACTTTGCTCCTGAGGCTTCAGAGTCAGCTGAGATACCTCTAATCCCCACCACTTTGTGATGTGGGGCTATGGGTGCTGGTTTGGAAGCAACAAGGCTATGAATCCAGCCCTCCCAGCCCAAACAGTATCGCTGCATGGGAGAGAAGCTCCAACATCAGGCATCAAAATATCGGGGTGTAGAAGCCCTCAGAAGTTCCAGTGAGCACAATGTGTTACCTCTGATCATAGGGTCAGAGAGTCCGGTTGTGCAAGGCAAGTACGTGTTGGGCATCCCTGCAGTCTGATATTCATTGCCTTGCAGTGTCAGAGCTAGAGATAAACTCCTGGTAGCAGTGACACCGAGCTCCTCAGCTCTTGGGATAGATGCTGGTTGGACGGGGCTTGGAGCAACCTGGTCTAATGGAAGGTGGCCCTGCCCGCAGCAAGGGATTGGAACTGGATGAGCTTTAAGGTCCCTTCCAACACAAACCATTCTGTGATTCCATGCTGCGGTCGCCAGCACCATGGAAATACAGCAGATGATAGACAGGCTGAAAGATGCCAGGACGCAGACGTGACTCACATACTTGATCACTGTATGAATATCTCAGAATACTTCCAAACCTCTGAATAACACAGAAACACATCCAGCTCCGGGACGGGGGGCAGCAGGCAGCAAACTGAAGCATTACAGAGCAATGGCAAGAAGGAAGGATTTGGCAGGCTCCTGCTCGCACCAAAAGGCATCTGTGGTGTTTGGTGTCTGTGCAAAGCTATCTCCTGCCTTCTGGTAGCACCAGGAAACTGCAGAGCCATCCTCATCTGTGTGCCAATCTTCAGTGGTGCCAGCTCCGGGATCTTATAGAATAGTTTGGGTTGGAAGAGACCTTCAAATCTCATCCAGTTCCAGCTACCTGCAATGAGCAGGGACATCTTCAACTGGATCAATTTGCCCAGAACCACATCCAGGCCTCTAATGTCCCCAGGGGTGGTGCATCCACCACCTCTCTGGGCAACCTTGCCGGCTTTCATTTTCAGTGCAACAGCCTCAATGAACAAATGCAGAGAGGAAGGAGAGGGTTCTCCTCATGCACATGTGGTTCAGGAGCGCAGAGAGGGCCGGGTCCATCAGAGTGCTTCTACCCTGAGCCGTGCTTTGGGGAGAGGGGGAAGCAGGGTGATGACTGCATCCGAGTGAATAGATTGCTATTTTAACCCCCAAATGGGTTTCATTACTAGCTTTTTGTTTCTTTTTTCCCCCTATTCCAAGGGGCAGCTAATGGTTTCTTGGGTTTTTTAGAACAGGCTTTCCTGATCGTATCACCAGTAAGTGAAATTAAGAGTTTCTCTACCCCCAACCCCCACATCTTCCTGCCAGATCCCTTTGGTAGGGAAGGAGAGTTAGCAATATTCACAGATCCCAGTCATTAGGCCTTTCCTGCATAAGAAAGGGGTAGGGAAGGGGGGGTAAAGAAAAACCCCTTTATTGTGCTGAAGCTCATAAATTCACTGCAGGATGATTTATAGCAGCAGAGCGTAGCACCTAACTCAAGTCAATGCAAGAGGTTAATATGAAAGGTTAAGGAACTCGGTTCTGGCTGATTTATGGTTGGTCTGTCGGCTTTTATCCTGACCACAGCTCTGCAACTGTAGCTTGGGACTCTACAAAGCACAAGAGGGGGTGGTGGTGTTAAAAAAATAATGTGTATTTAGACATTATCCCTGCCTATAAAATAAAGACCCCAAAATGCTTAAATGACCAAGGAGCTTTCGGATCACCACATGCCGCCGCAAGAGCAAAGCACCTCCACTCTTTTATTCCAAGCTTTCCAGAACAGAAGGGACTGCTGTGAACATCTTGTTTGCTTCCCATATTACACAGGCAATAGGTTTTTCCCAGAAGCTGGGTTAAAGTGTCTCTTTCCAAAAGCTGCCCAAGCTTACGGCCTCCATGTGCCAGGAAACCCCTCTACCCCCACGACAGGCAGAGATGCCTTTAGTGGCAATAACATGATACTTAGCCCTAAGTGTGAATTTATTTGACTCCAGCATCCAACCATTGCATCTGATGATGCATTTCTGCTTGCAGGGTGGAAAAGCCCTGTGTACGCAGAGATTTCTGCTTGCAAGTATGCACAGGCAGTGATCTCCCAACCTTTTCTTTCAAATAAGATGACTGGATCATATTCTACACAGCCTCCAGCTACAAGATTTATTTGCTTACCTTGCCAAAAATCTTTTCCACTGCCTCCATCACTTGTACAGCGAGAGGAGAGCAGAACTGGGTGCAACGGTTGAGTCGCAGCCTTACCAAGCACTGTACAACCTCTCCTCCCAGAAACACACGTTAGTAACAGTGACACAAATGGTAGCATTTTCACTAAAATCCACAAAGAAATTTGCTTTTTCTTTAATATGTTCCATCCTAACTCCACACACTACAAGTTTTTAATCTGGCTGTATTAAAACAGGCATCTTCATGAAATACGAGCAGGCGGATTTAGTGTAAGTTGACTTTACCAAGTCAGGCTGTATTCCTGTTGGAAAAAGACAAGCAGTTCCTCTTACAAGACCCATTCCTGTGAAGCCATGTGCTGGCAAAAGACTTTTGTCCATGCTGTTTACCATAACCGTTGCACTATTTAATCCATGACCGATATCAGACTACCCTGTCTATAGCTGCCTGAATCTTCTCTTTCAGGCCCAGACTTAGTATTGTTTATTCTTAGAGCCTTGTGGATTTGCCCTAGATTTACCTCTGTGTAACCGAGAGCCCAGTCTGGGCAACTGGGAGCAGTTCTGTCTAACCGTACGTGCTGGAGAAGGGACACAGGGAGGATACTTTCGCAGTAATACTCGGCAGTATCCAAACCCACAAGAAATTCCTGTGCCTGTAAATCTATTACTTTGTTAGAGAAAATTGAGTTTGTCCTTCCATTTTGCTTTATAAGAGCATCTGTCTGTCAGGTTTTGGGAGCTGGGCTGCGTTAGGCTCCAGCTCTGTACTGGCAAAGAGGTTTTCCCACTTAGAATGACCGGGAGCCTCAGGCACTGGTTCTTCCTTTCCCTGCTGTGCAGGGCTGGGGGTAACTCATCTGCCTCAACCAAGGCACAGTGTCCCCACAATAAATGCCAGAGCCTTTGGCCATCCTGATCTTCACCCTCTCCCACGGTTGCCATTCCCAAGCTGCTTTTCCAGCTGCTGCCTCCCAGCACAGCACTGAAGGGATGTTCATGTACCAGCTGGGCAGCAGCAGAGGGAAGAGTGTCACTCTCTGTTTGCAAATGCTCCAAGGATACGCTCCTGGTCAAAAATAGCCTTTGGGTTTACATGCTTTGGCTAAACAAACCATAAAGCTTTTAACCCCACTTGAAACCTAAATCTCCTGAGGATCTCTAATCAGAGAGAGAGAAAGGTACCCTTATGTGCTTGGGAAAGACGTTATTTGTTTCTTTGCTGGGTAGCTAAGCTTTTTGTTTTCATTTCATTTTCTTTTTGGTCAATTATGGTTGAATGAGCTCAAATCTTAATATCTGCATGTTTATGCTACTAGCCACTGCTCCTGCTGCTTCTGGAGAATAGAGGGATATTGGTTTATGGCTCATATGAGGCGCAGAGAGAGAGAGATTGAGGAAAGATAGTTAGCTTTAACTTTAGACTATTCTTTGCCCTATTTTTGAAGAGCAACTCATGGGCATATTCCTGCTTTTGGCTCTTAAATGTTTTGCATAATACTCAAAGGGCTGAAGGTGTACAAATATATTTAAGAGCTACCGTCAAAGGTGAAGTACGGAGTAAGTTTGTCAAGTTATTCTAATGTGGGAAGGTAGATTGCATAAAGAACTGTAAGTTTTGTATCCAACTGGCTTAAGATGCTTAAATATATGGTATTTCATGTAAAAAAATCATCTCTCCATCTTCTCTCACCTTCCCTCTCATCAATTGACATCAGTGTTTAAAGGTCTTGGCAGAAAAACTGAATCGCAGATAGAAAAGTAATACAAACAGAAAGTCTAATCCTGCTGCCATGGAGTTGAATGGCAACATTTTATTGACTTTAGCACAGGCCACATTGGGCCCAGACACACAGAAATAAGGACAAGTCACTATCTAGCTTTTATGAGCCAACGTAATGCGGTCTTGGGACACGAGGGAGAAGATTTCCCTTTAGAAATGCATCCACCCAAATGTTTGAAGTGCTGGAGTTTCATATGACCAAGAGGAGGAGATAGTTCCCAAAATCAACTTCCTTCACAGACATGGACATACCTTTCCTGGACAGCTCCAAAATATACATACACTTCTCTTCTTAGCAGGTAGAAAAACAAACTTTAAAGCCTGCATGCCTGTACCAGTTGCACATCCATGCATTTCTACTTCATCTAGAAAGATGTGCTGGAGAAAGGGTGGTTTTGAACACTTGTCAGAACTGTTGCTTGACCTCAGCTCAGGTATCTCTTTAAAGTCACTGGTTTAATACCACGAGCAGCCACACTGCTGTACATGGTCCTTTATACTCTTACCAGAGGAATCCCTCAAGAGTTTCACAAATCAGTACAAAGACCTTGAGCTGGCCTCTGGTTCTGTAAGGAGACAACACAAGAGATGTATCTTCAAGCAGACCTAAATAGCAACATCACTGCATTGAGCTTTAATGAAGGTTTTTTTCCTTTAGGAGATTGATAGAATTTCCAATAAATTCAGTTCCCCATGACCAGAATTTGCAACTCAAATAGGGCACAATCTTGCAGCCCTGGTCAAAACCACACCACCTTTCTTTGGCTGCTGTAGTTATCTAGGGATTGCAAAGGAGGACAGTCTTCCCTGCTCATTGTAGGGGTCTTGGACTAGATGACTTTTGATAGCCCCTTCCAACCCAAACTATTCTATGACTCTAAAAGGATCAGCTTAGCAAACTCAGGATAGCTTCTGGTAACCAAGAGAGTGCCTTACAGCCTGTCATGTGCAGGTATGAAACAGAGGTCAGGGACAAGCATCCAAAAGGACACCACTACCCCATCCCTGCTGCTCCTGAAGCAGGTTTGCTGGGCAGTTGCGAAAGCCAAGGCATCAGCTCAGCCTGGTTTGCACCCCCAGTAACACAGAAATGGTGTCCTCGGGGATGGGGAGCTGGACACAATGCAATGTATAGAGTTTCATTTCATCCTCGACCATGGAAGTAACCAGACTCTTGTTTCCACGGTATCTGTGAGGTCTCTGTTCATCCGTGCAGCTCAGTGATCTCATCCTTGCTGCTTGTCCCGAGGTAAAATAGATTTATGGGTTGAAGGTAACTGAAGGTTTTTAAAACAAATCTCTTCTTGTCCCTCAAGAAATCTAACAAAAACCATCATATTTCAGCTTTCTGTTTTGTTTAAATGGCATCACACAACTCCTTTGCCCTCCCGGAAATGTCACCCAAGAGCTGCCTCAAATATGAGCTGGAAGAGTGCTGATGCAGTAGAAGTAAATCACGCCGGTCATCCAGAGTGAACTGTTATTCCCATTCTCCTTATAAAAAGAATATTAACCTAGTAAAGGAAAAAATAATAATAATAATCCAGAATAAAATGCTGAATTTCTTGGAACTGGCTGTCGGTCCACTGGGTCAATTTAAGGTTTTTAGTGTATGTATTTCCTTTGTGCTGCTTGAGGCCTTGAAGAGGAATTACTATACCTCCTCTAATATTCTGCAGTGCCATGTGTCATATAAAAGAAGTCAGATGGACACATCCCTGGACTCTTTCTTCTTGGCCAGGCTGGCTGGGAATCTTGCTGATTCTATCTGTTGGAATGAAATCAACCCAGACCCATGCAGCCCTCCTTCAGAACAGCATTATCCTTTTTAAGCATCATTAGATTTCCTCTTTTTGGAATAGAAACAAATACCAAGGAGTTAAATGCCTTGTGTGGAATAGCCTGGATATTCAATGTGTCAGGCTTTAGAGAATTCTGCTGGGAAGGAGGATGTGAAAAACACAAAACAGATAAAAAGATGTATCTTAACCCCTTAGAAACAGCAGGCTCCTATTTCAGACCCATGGGGTCACAGGCTGATGCATTTCTTCAAATGAGTCAAAAAGTCCCAGATACTATTCCCTGAGCAGATGTTCTCCAGTTAATAGCAAAGACATGTTTGATTAATACCATTTTGCCAACATATTTAACACCCTACAGAGCTGTAGACTGCTCAACTAAATTTCTGTTCAAGAGAAGAGTGGAGAGAAAGCAAAGCAACAACTTCTAGGTGTAAAACTGGTGTTCTTATTGAAACTTTTCATCAGCACTGAAGTCAATAGAGCAAAAAACTTGAAGTAAGGAAAAAATTACATTTTCTAGCCTTCATCTGGCTGTAAATATGGTTTTGGCCACCACTGGGGAGGAGCTAAGAGCTGTTCCTGTGAGCAGAGAGCTTGCTGGTGGACAGCTCACCATTACCATGAGCCTGTTGCTTCCAGTACAGTAGCATGAATACCTTACGCACGCCTTGTATAACACATGTGTGACAAGGACTAATTCAAATGGAAATGATCTCATTAGCTCAAAAATGGACACCAGAAAGCCTTATGAGCAGTGATACCTGCACTCCAATCAGCAGGCTCACAACCAAGTCCTGAAGCTTGTTCCATACCACT
The DNA here is from genome assembly GCA_034783455.1 of Micropsitta finschii. Classification (NCBI taxonomy): domain Eukaryota; kingdom Metazoa; phylum Chordata; class Aves; order Psittaciformes; family Psittacidae; genus Micropsitta; species Micropsitta finschii. The sequence continues at coordinate 186 of JAVHNF010020414.1, read as the reverse complement.
GGAGGCCCACTGGAAGACACTGTGAGCATGAGCTATATATTCTGGCTCTCTGTGATTTGAATCTGGGGGGTTTTGCCTTTAATTGTGTGACATTGTAGTGATAGGACATAGGGGTAATGGGTTCAAACTTAAACAAGGGAAGTTTAGATTGGATATAAGGAAGAAATTCTTTACTGTGAGGGTGGT
>JAVHNF010020411.1:850-13009 GCA_034783455.1 Micropsitta finschii | reverse complement strand
TCTCTGAGTTTCTGCTGTGCCCACAACAGCAGGTCTTGGTCTCAATGTAGGCTAGTAAATATGTGCCCAGAAAATCTCTGCTCATTGCAGGGGGATGGGCTAGATGACCTTTAGAGGTCTCTTGCAACCCAAACTATTCTGTGATGAATCACAGGTACTGTCTGAATCTATAATTGGGAAACTTGCAACCCTTAAAGAGTATTTGGGGTGTCCTGGTTTGACAACTTTCTGTGTGGATTGCAGGTGAACATGAGTGCTGTGGTTGGCAGGAGCAGGGGTGAGCAGGGAGAATTTGTTCCTGCACATTTCTGAACAGTAGCATGTGAAAACAGTTGGAATTAACGCTCTGAAGCTGAACGGTTTTGGTTGGCTTATGTGCCTGTCACTGAGAAGGGTTTTTGGCATGGTGGGTTTTTGGGGATAGTATGAAAAGGAAGGCAACTTGAGTGTCAGTAGCATCTGCAGATCAACCTGTTAAGTGCTTCCAGCAGTAGCAAGGGAGTGTTTTTTTCAGGAAATGTAAAAGAGAGAGCTTTACTGGAATAAATTTACAGTTATCTTTAATTCCGTTCTAGCACATTGGTTCATGAAGTCTTTAACATGCTTTTGTTTCTTATTTACAATTTGAGAACAAACTTCACCTTAGTGAATGACAGAAACATACTTCTATCCCTAATGAAAAGTACCTTCCTATCCAAAAAGCATCTTTTGAGAAAGTCAAAATACAGAATGGGAAGTCAAAGGAATTGTCTCTGTGAATTGTCAGGAGGAGCTGAGAAGACTTTTTAAGCTCTGGGGGGGGCGAACTGCGAAGTTGAGGACAAAGCAAGTATCAAGTGAAATAACTAGACTTCTGTAGTCTGCCTGTTCCAAGGCAATGTCACTTGAGAGGTCCTGCTTCCGCTTCATGGAAGGTGGTGGCAGCAGCATGTCTGAGGGCTGTAATGGCTTCTTAATAACAGTGCCGTACAGCTCCCTAGCTGAAGTGTGCACTTGGGAATCGACAGCAGTATTCAAGTCAGTGCTTGGACTTCCCCTTCTTCAATATCCTGATCAAGTTTCTATCTGGCAAAGCAGCATGAAGAATGATGAATTGCATTATTCATACCTATTTAAGCTCTGAATTATTCTAAGCAGTTCTTGTGCTGATGGCTGAGCTGTGATGTGCCAAACCTGATGTAACAGTAATTTGCTGGGTATCAGCTAGACCAGTCCTTGAGCATAAAGTTTGAAAAGTTTACCAGTCTAATCCATTAAAAAGAGCTGATCCATTAAACTCAGACTGGAGTATGATCAGTACCTAGGGTGACTGCAGATATATGTATTTTTTGGTTGTCTGATGTTTATAGTTGTGAAATGGGGTGTGTGCTGGGTTAGCTTGTGCAATAGGGAACATTGCTAAACTTAGACTTCGCTTAGTAATGCAAGGCTTTATTGTTAGGGTTTGCAGTGATGTTCAGTTCCAGGTCGAACACTGTAACAAGGCAACTTGTAGAAACAGTGAATCCAGTTCTGGGCCAGCTGCTCACTAAAAGCAGTGGATGTGTGCTTTCTTAAAAAAAATAACCAACAACAAAACCGAAAATAACCAAAACCACATAAACCCAATAAAACCCCTTTCCCTTCTTCCCCCCAGCTTTTAGAACTGAATCTCAGTTTCCTTCAAGATATGGTCTTCAAACCCACTGCACTTCTTCCCTCCACCTGTAGTTTCCATCATGTTGGATGTACTAGAATCAGGCAAACTGTCTGCCTGAGTTTGTGTTCATCTAGGTATGTCTTTCCAGGTTTGTCCACTGTCATATTTCAGTAGAATAAATGGTTTAACATGCTCTGCTTACTTTGCTGTGCAGTAGAAGTGAGGAGCCTGGAGATCAGTTTACCCAAGCATGTTGATGTTTAGGAAAACTTGCCTTCATGTGGAATAGACTTGGACACAACTACATCATGCTTAAATACGAGAATACTGTTTGGAAATCTTGAGAGGTTAATACTTTCATGGTAGGTTGTAAAAAAGCAGATACAGATTGCTTGTAATGTCACCCAGAGGTGAAAAGTGATCTCTCATGTCCAAAGTCTGATCTGATGGAAGAGGGTATGTTCAGGTTCCTCTAAGACCTGGAAATCAGTAAAAGCTTTATCACTTTTGGGGGGAATCATCTCTGAACAAACTCTCTTGACCTTTTTTTTCCCTGTGCTTCTGCAATGATCAGTGTTTTATGACTGTCTCTTGATTTGTGTGACAGCAGTATCTCTCCAGGCTAACAGTTTCATTTAATTTACTGTTCTAGTCTGACTTGGGAGAAGGAGCAAGTGTCTCTTAACAGGATTTACTCAGCTGAAGCAGCATTAAAAGTTAGTCAAGGACATACCAATCAGATAAAATTTTGGAGTATTTATTAATATAATGGGAACTTCAGCGGTCATAATACCTTAAAGGTAGATACATTATCTGCATTATGTAAGGGAAAAATAAACCCATCAGTGCAGTTGGTTTATCAGTGAATTGTTCTTGTTCGTTGTGTGTGTAGTTGCAGGATTCTCCCTCTTACCTCTCAAATGAAATTAAAAGCAGTGCAGAAATATTCAAGCCGTCTATCTTGAATTTAACCAATTTGCAGCCATGGTGGAATGTGATTAAGGTCCTTTTGCTAGTGACAGCCATTGCTCCCAGTCTGTCTGGAAGCACTGCAGGAATTGGTGCTGCACAGCTGAGTATGCTCTGTATGGGCAAGTAGCAACCAAACTCCATCTGGAATAGAACACTTCAAGCACTACATGGTTGGGTGCATGACTGATAAAATGCTAGACTGGAGGAATAGGAAAGGTATCTTGTTTGATGCTGCAGAGGAAACAATACAACTTACTCTGTGTTAGTAAACTGCTGAAAGTACTTCATACCAGCAATCTGTTGGCGTGCTATTAACACTCCTATGTTAGGTCTTATTTTCCTAAGTTTAGGTGGGCTCACCCAAATTCTGTAGTGGGTGAGAAACATAGATGAATAATGTGGGCTTGTCTTCGGTACGGGCTCGTCTGCTTGGATAAGCTATGTAACTGACTCAAGGTCTGTTGCCAGCTTTTAAGTGCCTCATGGACAGGCTGGTTCTCTGGAGGGTATGTGGCAGAAAGCATTGCTAGTCTAAAGGTGTGGTTTGACCAGTTGGGGAAAGGGGATCAGGAGCATGTTCTTATGACCCAGGAGATTCCTGGGTCACATACGATTGCAGGTTTGTTGTACCAGTACAGTACTTCTGCTGGCTAGGCAGGGTTGTGCAGTTTCATGGACATTTCACATGATGTTCTCAGATAAGCCAAAAGCAAAAATGTTAATAGGATTTCTATGCAGCTTGCTACTTGCAGTTGCTTGTGTGTAGAAACCATCCTTTGTGTTATACGATTACATTTGTTTGACAGCACCAGTCTAAACCTTAAAGGTCAGTCAGGGCCTGAGAAGGAAAGAGAGTATCAACCTGGTGGTTGCCATCATGTTGAATTATTAAGCAAAGAGCTTATCTTTTGTCACTGATAGCTGAATAAGGAACCAGACTGCAGCAGGGGTGCAGCTTAACCATACAACCACTAGCTTGTGTGTGGAAATTCAGGCAAAAAAATGTGTGTTTTCTCAGCTCTGCAGTTTCCAAGAACATGATGTGACTGCAAGAAGCTGTGAGACTTGAGAAATTAGAAACATCTGTGGGACGCTTCAGGAGGATGGACCACTTAAAAGTAACTGTGTCCCAGGAACTTGTGCATAGTTCCCTGTTTGATAAGATTGTGTATAACAAGGGCAAGATTCATCTGTAAGTTTTCGAATTAATTTCCACATTTTACTGTGCATTTATTAGAGGGATGTCATTCTCTCCCCAAGTTGCAATAAGTTCAAGGGTTTGAAAATGAAAAGAATAAGTTAGAAGCCTGGGCTCTTGTTCAGGTTTGTAGCTTACTTGAAGTGCCTTCATCCACTACCTTCAGTTGACTTCTGATACACTGAATCTGTTTTAAGCCAGCTGATGCTGTGACCCTAGAGGAGGGCAGGGAAGCTCAATGAGGGGATTAAGCAGAAAAAGCTCTAGTAAGGCATCCAAACAATCTGGTAAAAGGTTGATTGCCAAGCTTCCGTATAAAGGCTGCCACTGAGCGGTGTGGGTATGTGTACCAATGGAAGTCAAAGTGGTGCTTCCATTAAGTCCCATCAAATCTGCAGTGGGGTGGCCAGAGGTGAAGCTGTCTGAACACTGCCTGCATTTGGAAAATTGGGTGGGATTTTAGGAGAGCACAGCCAGCTAGCTGTTTCCTCCCCTAGTGCTAGGGATGCTTGGAGTTCAATTATGTCAACAGAAGGCTGTTTTGACAAAACAGAGCTTTCCATACTTCGTTGTCTTCTGATGGCAAAATTAACCATGCTTCTGACAATTCCCTTCTGGTTGGTGCTGTGTGCATCCTTTGTGAGAGCCCACCTGCAGATTACTGTGCTCTGACTACATCTGGGCGACTTGTGCAACATTGCTAAAAATTACTAAGTCCCAAGCACAGAAGTGACTCTCACAGCGCTTTAGAAGGGGAAGGTAACGTGTGACGGGACTGATACGTGTTTGGAAGTGCTTGTGCCAGCTTTTGTCTGGACTCAGGAGCCTTGCTAGGAGAACCCAAGAGTAAGCAGTAGGGAGAGTTGCTGGAGGACTAAAGGAAGCCGTACTGGAGTGGGTGAAGAATAAACTGAGGAGTCTGAGAAGGGTACGCAAAGACTTAACTTCACTGTAGTTTTCTTGGGCTCTGTTTAATCAATTGATTAAAGGGTGAGAGGAGGAGAGCCTTCTGCTGTAAGGTAGCTTTAGCAGGGTGACTAATTTGTCTACTTCAAGCTTTTCTTTGTATACAAGAGTGAACTCCTGCTGCAGAAGCATACATTCACTTCCCTCTAGGGAAGGGGGGTTGTTGGGGAGAAGTGGATGGCTTTGTAAAACATATTTGCCAAGAGCTGCTTCTGTGTTGAAGGTCTGAAATCATGTGTCACGCTCAAGAAGTTGCTCACTCATTCATCTTGTAAGCAAAATGCATTTGTATAAAAGGGACTGACTTACAGGACAAAACTTCAGTATTGTTTTCATGGTGGGGCCTGATATTGTGGAGTGTGAATTTTGGGCTTTTCTGGAGCTGCTTTTCAGAAATGGAAGCTCTGGGATGCAGTGTTGAAAGAGGGATCTTTGCTTGAAGAGTAGAGCAGACGTCTTCTGAAGGAGGCTGGGAGTTGCTGTACTTGAACTCATTCAAGTAAAGCTTTTAATTAGACTGTAAGGTTCCATACTAAAACTTTGTTTAAAACAATTCTGTTCTGCACTACAGCCTTTTCTTCCTCATCTTTTCCAGCAGTCCTCCGGCCGCAGCTCAGTACTGCTTCTCCAGCTTTTTTGACAGGTTCAGTCTCTTACCAAGGATCAAAGTCTCTGGAGAATGGCACTTAACTGGGATAAGTGGCTGAAGTCAAATAACTAAATACATTCCTCTAAAATCTACCTGGCAGGGTTTTGTCTCTGTTGGTCCCACTTAGAGACGTTCCTCTGTATTTGCAGAGTTTGGCCTGACTTCTCCAGTCAGTGCCCTACCTGATCACTGGTTCCGGGGTGCTGGCTACTGTGTCCCCTCGGACGCTTCCCATAGGTTTGAAATGGTTTTCTCCTCTTACTGCTGGAGCTGACAAACATGACTACTTTGACCTCTGTTTGAGACACAAAACTTTGCCATAAGCCAGGGATTTTGGTCTAACAAAAACCTTAGAAGTGCTGAGCAGATGTCTTGTAGCAGAGAATCTGTGGAAATACAGACTTCTTTCTGATAGGAATGGGTTAAGAGCATTACTGTGGTGTCAGCTTGCCTAGCGGCAATATATGCTGGAGTGTGGATCTACTCCCTCACAAGATCTCAGGAAATTAATCTGAGTTTATAATTGGATTGAAAGGAGGAGAGGAGAGAATTGGTGCCTTTACTGAGACATGCGTCAGCTGTCAGAAGTGCTGTGGGCTGAGACTTTGGTGTAAGAAAAGAGCAATGCCAGCAACCCTGTAACCCTTAATGGTAACATTCACAGGGGTTTGTTTTGCACGGTTGCTTGGTTGGGGCTTTTTGTTTGTCTGTTTTAATATGTGTAAGGGAAGGCAGTATGTAGTCTTAAGAAAATGCTGAAGAAGGTGTTTCTATACGAAGAACTATGTTGGACAATGCTGTTGCATCAGGGAGAGCTAGTCCAGAAAAAGTATACAGGGGAGGTTGAAATAATCAGATTAATACGGTGGTGTTAAGTTGAACTCTGCTAGAAGACAGTAAATGCCTAAACCGTTAAGCCACAGTCCACCGGGCATTACTAACAGGGCTGCAGAAGCCTATGCTCACACTATTCAGCAGCTGCTGTAGCTGGGCAGTTCTGTTCATGTCATGTACAAACCTTGGGGGCTGAAAGAGGTATCTGCTGTTACAGGGAGGCGAGAGAGCACATTGTGGAAATAGGAGCTTGAATGTACTAATATAAGGCTTGCTTAGTGTTTGGGCTTCATGTCATCTTTCTTTATGCAGTTTTAAAGCTTTAGATCAGGCGCTGAAAAGCTTTAGTCATCTGTAAACTGGTAAGACTTTGAAGATCAAATTGGTGCTACAGAACCTAGATTGGATTAAGATGCTTAAGTAGCTTTATAGCTCTTAAAATGGCTTATGTCCTATAAAACTCAATTGGAGCTGAGAGAAGAGCCTGACTGTTGCTTTCTGATTGGCATCTACCTGGGAAAGATGGGGTGGGAGAAGACCTGGCTGGAAGTCCTTACCCCAGCTGCAGTTACTGGAAGGCCTTCAGAGATGCAAATTCAAATCTGGTATCAGCGGAGCAGGCAGTTGAATCATATCTATCAACCTTGAAATAAGAGACAGGATCTTTTGCTAAGCCTCACAAACAGCAAGTCCCTCTCTTAGGCAACAAATTCTTCCCCTCACCTTCCCTGTCCTCTTTTGATTGCTGATTTAAGCAATTGCTTAAAATGATTGCTGGACACAAATGTAGAATGTTCAAGATAGTGAAGGCGCTCACCTAGCAGCAGAACTCTGCCTTGATTAGGCTCAGATCTTGCGAATTGGTTATCTAAGTAGCTTTACCCAGAGTATTGTTTGGATCTCGCCTAGGGTAGCCTCTGCATTCCTCCAGTCCTGAGCCATTAGTGGTAGCCTTTCCATTTTGCATTTAACTCTTGCTGTGAAACACTACTGAGTACATAATGTAGTTTCTCCAAAGCCCTGAGGTGGTATTCAGTCATACTTGAGCTGGGTTTGGTTTCTTTAGGAAAAGAGGGATATAACTCTTTCACGTATAAACAGGTACTGTTCTGCTAGGTCTAAATGTGGGAAAAGCAGTTTCTCTGCAAGGCCACCAGAACATCTTATCCTTGCTTAGCTACCAACAAGGTGGAAGTACCTTAATCCTATCCTGCCTTACTTAAATTGCTGCTAGAACTTTGCGCTAAGGTGGAAGCTGTGGACCTGGGTAGCAGGTGGTATTTGAAGAAAGAATGTTATCTGAGACTAGACAGGCAAATACCCTGCTAACAGTGTTTGCTCAAACTTAACAGCTTTTCTGGCTGGGCAGGAAGTTCCCGCCCTTGTGATTCAGGATTGCTGACTGTTGATGATAAGCAGTTACCTGGGAAAGCTTTAAGTACACTCTCTTACCTTAACAGAGGAGATTGCAACATGCTTAACGTAGGTGTTCTGATGGTAATGGTTTGCTGAGGCTTTCCTGAGCCAGTCGGTGACATTCAGTTGAACTTGGCAGTAATTGGTTCAGGCATCCTTGACAGAAGCTGCCTATGTCACGCCTCAAACACCAACTTCTAAAATGGCATCGATGACTTAAGTGCCAACCTCTTAGTTATCCTGAGTTGCTGAGGCAAATAAATACTTTTTCTGGAACATCAAAAGCTTCAGTTTTAATCTCTATATAGTGAGCAAAACCCCACTGCTACCTGTCTCTGGAGCAGGTGCATCCTTAGGCTTACAGATCTCTTTGGGTACTGGCTTGCAGGAGATATGTGCAGTAACAACCAAAGTACACCCGTAACAATTGAATTTGCTATGCAGGGCAAAGAACAAAGGTACTTGATGCACAGTAAGAGCTCTAAGGCACAGAACAGAATTCTAAAGCTTCAGCACTCAAATGTATGCCTTGCACTGGGAGCAGAGTCCATCTTGCAGGGTTTGCTAGCTGCGTGTGCTCTGAATTACCATGAGGAGGAAGGCCATGAAGTGGGATATTTTGGTCACGGGAAGGCCCTTTAGAAAGGCATTATAATGAGCCTGTTTTTATAGCATAGAGAAATCTTGATTTCTTCCATTCCCTTGCTATGTTCAGACTGTCAAGAGCTGCTAAACCAAACACTAAAAAGCTTTGCACTGCAGAGCAAAACTGTTATTTTTGGTTCCATGTGGCTTCTGTCATCCCTGTCTACTTTCCTTGGGCTTCCTTGGGGTCATTGCTTTAATTTGGAAAGTCCTTTGGAGAGAAATTAATTCCTTCTCCAAAAGCACCACCAGCAGCTAGCAGAGTCTCTCTTCAGATTGTCTTTACGCAGTATAGGGGTTGCTGCCTTGCTCTGTCCTGAATCCTTGGGTGTGCTAAGAAGCTACTGGGAAAGAAGTGGATAAACTGACTTGTGACTGGCAGGGGAGTACTTGTCTTCCTAGAAGTGGATGAGTTAGGGATAACAGCCTAAAAGCTGTGCTACAGCAGGTTTGGAAGGGTGGATTTCAGTTCTTTCTCCTTACAGCTGGATTGGCTTGTACTTCAGGGTGAAGACCATAAAACTTCCCTAGGTGATGAGGAAGCAGCTTGTTGAGCAAGACAGCTTCCTTCATCAACAGTCAGGATTTGACACTGAGCAAGGAGGGATGCTCCTGTAAATGAACTCCTGCAGGGAAGAGAGCAGGAAGTTGATTTGCTGGGAAGGCGCTGTAGCAACCCAGCTGTATGGCCACTGTAAGACAGATTAATCAGAACAGACAGGGTAGTCTGAAGTAAGGAATGCTTGTATGGTCCCTCTTCTGGCAATGATCTTAGGACAGTAATGTTTCTTAAAACTACTAAATTGTCTTGGGTGATTCCTGGGCTTGTGCTCAGGCTGGGAAGAAGTCAGGGCAAAAGCACAATTCGGCCTCTTACGGAGGCTCAGATCTGGAACTTGGCAAACCTTCCCCGTAAGGCAGAGGTGTTCTGGCAGCAGGCAGTGTTCCTTCTTGTCTCCAACCAAGCCAAAGAGTTTCTTCATACATGGTTCTGTCTGCAGTAGTGACGGGCCAGGCCAGCAGTCTTAGACTGGCAATGCAGATGCCTCTAGAGACATGAAACCAACTTTTGCACATAAAGATGCAGGAACAGAACCTGACTTTTTTTAATGTCTGGTATGGGGTAAAACTGAACACAGAGTGTTTCCTGTAAATGACAAGAACGTAAATGTTGAATCCAGTGAATGCCCTTGGCCAGGAAACAGTGTTCCTGGTTGCTAGCACAGATGAACAGATCTTCATAAGGGGTTCTTTTTTGTGTAATGGCTACTTCAGTTGTCATAACCGACTAGCGTTGACTGATGTTACACTGAGTGACTCTTTGGGGTGAGAAAAGAGTCCTAGTGGGTAACCTCACTTCAACTCTTTTTCTGTTGAGAAAGTGATAGTAGAAAACATATCTGATAGTGATCATTTCACCTAACCAGTTAGAGTAATGATTGCCTGAGCCTTTTGTACAGAAGGCAGTCCCCATCCGCTGAGTTACGTGAAGAAATCATGCAAAGCAGAACTGGTAGCTATTCATGTTAGTGTGCTTGGTTAATAGGGAGTATATCATTAGTGTAGCTGTGTTACAATTCTCTGCTGCCTCTGGATGCTTTAACTAGGATCTGTAACCAAAGCTTTGACCTTTGTGAGGTGAACTTTGAAGTATTTGTGGCAGATGCCATAGCCATGTGTCAAAAGTGCAGAGGGGCATTATATTTTCTTTTCAGGGGGGTTGGAAAATAGCAGAGACCTGTGTTTCAGGCTCCAATACAGTTATCATTATGAGCCTGCAGGTAGTCTGCCGCAGCAGCCAATGTAGGTCTGCAGCCTAAAGGAATGGATCTTTAATGATGTGGAAGGTCTGTTCCTGACTGCAGTGGAAATGGGAAGTTAAAACTTCAGAAGTGGTACGCTTTCTTCTCGTGTCCCCAGAGAATACACTGGCCAGGCTCCACATGGGTATGATGCAGGGCTCCTTCCCTTCTGCTGCTCTGAGCGGAGGCTGGTGAAATGTCTGTCATTGGCAACATCTTAAAACATCACTCTTGCCAGGGAGGAAAAGATTAACTTCCATTTGGTCATGTTTCTCTGTGTGCAGGCTGCAGTGAAGAGCCCATGTGAAGGTGTGGGTTGGTAGGAAATTGTTGTTCACTGTGAAGGTGGTCTGCACTGGCTTTTTGTTTTTTTATTTCACTGAAAGAAGCTGACCTTGGAAGTCAAAAATAGAATGTAGTGAAGCACTGCAAAGCTGTGCTGAGTGCTTCTTTTAGGTAAGAAGTCCTTCTGCTTCCAGGGCTAAATCCATACATGCAGCATGATGTTAGATGGCTTACATAAGATCATCTTTCTTTATCATAAACGTGTCAAAACATAAATACATTTCATCAGGACAATGCATTCCAGTGTGTCCGGTTCATGGCATAACCGGGTGCTGGAGAAATAGTTACACATGCAGAATTTTCCATTAATCAGAGGAAAAAGTCCTGCACAGATGGTATATAGAATAGATTACGGCTAGTAATCCTTTTGTGTCCTAGAAGATTAAGAATATCCTGGTGTAGCTGCAGTCAGCTGACCTTTTTTAGTTGAATGATTGGAAGTTCTTGCTGCAGTTCTGCAGAGGACCAGGCTCTACCAGAAGCCGCGGATAGTGCACTGTGAATGTTTGTCAAAGGAACGGTCTGTGTAAGTCCAGCCCCGGTTATAAATTTACAGGAACTCAACTTGTGCCATGTGAACAGCAGCAGCTACAAGATGGCTAAGGAATCAGTTGCTAGACAGCTCTCCCAAATCTAACAGGGGGGTAAGAGAGATGAATTTTCTAAGGGGGTGCAGCAAGCGTCATATGAAGAACTGGAGGGTGTCTGTATCCTACTGCCTGGGTTGCCCCAGGACGTGAAGATGAATGCTTCAGTGGAAGAAGAGGATGGCTGCACGCTCTGAGTTTTCTGGCATGGATCTGTATGAGGATTACAAATCACCCTTTGATTTCAATGTTGGAGTGAACAGAAACTATCTTTACCTGTCGCCTACCATAAACATTTCTCCACCTGAATCACCTACGCTGTCAAAGTCTGGTAACTTCCTTCTCTTCCTTTTCTAACACCCTATATGGAAAGCTTAGTGATCAATATCTGTAAAAAGGAACTTCTCAGATTAAGAATCTGTAAAATTTGGCTGAAATGCAGGTGTAAATGAAGGGAAAGGTTGTCCTGCTGTTAACTCTGGTAGCTTATTAGCTTCAGTGTGTCATGTAGTTTATATCCCATGTGCTATATATTTACCAGCTTTACCTTATTTGATATTTCTTGATTCAGTGGAAAGGCACTTTGAGGGAAAACAAAGTGAGCAAAAAAGGTTAGGAACAAAAGGACAAATTCTGCAAGACTGGAGCAATTGGCCTATTTTGTCTATTTGTTTATTTTTTGAGGGAAGGTAGGAATTGTATACTTAGTATGACTTCAGAGCTCTGGTAGTCTTAATATCTGCCCTTGCCTTAGTACTGAAAATATCACTGATTAACGAAAATGCTCTCTAAAACCTTTACTCTGTTCCATCCAGCACTTAAAATGCTGTAAATCTTACACCTGCAGATTCTGTGCTTGCGTTCTCTTGAGGAAGTGGCTGTTGGGTGCTGTTCTGGGGGTGTCTCTGGGTGCCCCCCCCCCATTACTGACCCACTGCTGGGGGTGGATTTCCCCGACGGCGGCTGCGGCCCCGGCTCCAGCTTCAGCCGCTTGGCAGCCGGCGGCTCTGGGGGGATGCGGCGGCCTTGGGGAGGGGGGGGGGGGGCAAAAAGAGAGGTCATGAGGGGACCCCAACATCCCTCCAACCCCCCCCTTACAACCCCTT
>JAVHNF010020399.1:4758-19090 GCA_034783455.1 Micropsitta finschii | reverse complement strand
TTGCCATTGATGGTGCAGTCAGATCCTAGGTTAGAGCTGCATTTCTAATCCTGGTTTTGGCTGCTGTTGCTGAAAGTAGCTGCATGCCACTTGCACTGAACAAATCCTTTCCCGGCCACAGCCATTGTTTCTATAGCCATATCCCATCACATCAGGCTTGCTTATTAGCTGATGTACAAAGACAAACACAGCAGCAGAGACAACATCTTAATACTACCTTCTAATGCAAAGAACCAGTACTGCCAATTGCAAAATTTCTGTACTGTGGCTTCAAGAGCTTTCTCTATTGTACCTGATTCCCTGATGTATTGCAGCTTGCAGTATACAGAGATATGCAAAATATAGTCATTTAGCTAAAGCTGGTTTGCATTTTCAAATGAATATGAAAAATATCCAAGTTTCCTTTTATATCTAAGAAGTAGTGTGGATGAAAACACCAAGAGGAAACCAAATAACTAGATGGGATGTAACAGTGATATTTTTGTTGGCTTTAAGATAGAAGTGGAGATACAGGACATATTTCCAGTGTTTGCCAAAACTGCCTGGAACTGAACTATATTCACTTTAAAAAAATAACTGCATGTATACATACTATATAATCTTGTAAATATGTGTAGGAAATTTCCTTAGAATAGTAGGATAGAAAAAAAAGCAAAGAGGCAAAATAAAATTTCATACGGTTGCAATAGTGGAGAAGATCTACTTGTGGCGCCAGAGTATGCATGCCTTCATCTGAAATAGTAAAGAAAGGTTCAGCTGTCTTCTGCAGTCTCTGAAGTTCTTATGTGTTGGCAAAGATATGGTTTAATATGAAGACATTCTCTTAGAAGGAGTCTGTCCTTCTGACTTGTATTAATCATGTGTTGTGCTTGCAGATACCAACTCAGACAAATTCTGCATGGGTCTTAAAAGATTCTTCAGTACTTAGTGGAGATCAAAGCCAGTTTCGATACTGTTTGAAGCCTTGTTCCAAGATTAAGGGAGGGCTGGCAACACACCTCTGGCTAATAGGACTCACTGGATCCTTCATGTTGTTGCCTTTCAGCTGCATTGGAGCTAAGTGAAGCTGTACGTTTCAGGTCATTCCAACTTTTCCTGTATTTATATAATATCTCAATAAAATCTGCTACTCAGGTCTAATGTATCTATAAAACTGTCTTAGGAAACAAGGTGAAGGAAGAATGTGTTTCCTCTTATAATACACATATACATCACAGCTGGGCTCATGAAAAAGGTTCTGCAGTGTCTTCTACTCATTCAAGTTATTCCATAAACACCTGGCAGGCAGTGTCTTATCCCATCTGCCTGCCAAAGAGTAGCAAAATCAATAATTAAAATTAAAAAAAAAAAAAAAAAAAAAAAAAAAAAGAACCAAAACAGAAAAACAAACAAAAACCCCCAATAAAAATCCCAGCCCCGACAGGATGAAAAGAAATATACCAAAGTAATATGAACTTGCAATTTAAGAAAAATAGGAAACCTTGTTTTCCATTAAAAACCAGAAAAAAAGACCTGTTTGCACATCTGTGTCTGATTTTCTGATGTTTATTTAATTCTAGTACTTCCATCACAGTCAAAGTGACCCTGACAGATGTTTGATAATGAATCTGCTTTGAAACTCATCCAAAGAAGCAAAGTCTGTTCAGGCAACCCAGTCCTCTAGCTCAAAGGGAATAACTTTATATCAGCCTGGAGGCAGTTAATACAATCACACTTGTACAGTTCTTTACTTTGTATGTTTACTAAGTGCCACAGGGCAATAAATGAATAAGAATTGGCTAAGCATAACTTTAAATCCATCTCCTGCCTGCCTATGAGGTAAAGTGTAACATGACTTACCCCCTCTGAGGAGAGTGGAGATCTGTGACTGTACATTTGTAACTTTAAAGGGATACTCATTTGACCTAAAATTTCAGTTCAAAATTGTGACATCTGCCTAAGACTTGAAACTTCTTTTAATCAATCCACCGAGACTCTTCTTTTTCTTTTCTATATTCAGTCAAGCAAATATCTCCCAGCTTTCTGTGAGGTTTATTCATCCCCCTCACCAGATGTAGGAATGCTACAGTGGCTCCACTTGTTCTTTAGCCCACTTACAACCACTGAAGGAAATGCTAGAGGTTTTCAGGATGCACTTTATCTACACCCATTGAGGCACCACACTATCATCCTATTATGGAACTGCCTGAAAAGCAGCAACAAGCAAACAAAGTCAATCAATCAAACAAAGTCCAAAAAAGTTCATAGGCAGAAGAAATTACTTTTTTATATTTCTGAGACTTCTTTCTGCCACAAGTCACATTCATGGAGTAGAAAATTCCTGATCTGCTTTTGTCCCCACAAAAAGGAGAGGGAGGAGAAGAAGAAGAAGAGGAAGAGAGAAAGCTCCATTTTACCGTTCTCAATTTTAATGGGTTTGTAATTCACAATTCTAACTAAGCTTCAGTCACAACTGAGGGGTTTAACCAAAAGCAATGAGAATCACTTGCCCCCATGATCCTGTTCAGGTTACTGAAATGTCCAGACAGCCTTTGCATGCAAACTTCCTCACCTTACTGACAAGTGTGATATAATCCTCCCCATCTGGTATGGCAGCCCAAACGCATTGCTTGTCACTCCACATCAAAAAAAAAGCAATGTGGAATTAAATGTGGCTGCTGAGCTGGCTGGGTTCTGTGAAAGCAAAGACACTTTTCCTTTGAGAGCTCCAATAGAAAAGCCAGAAAAAATTTAATCAGCTTTTCAACATATACTACTGAAGTAATAGGACAGCTTTCTGACTAGGATAATTTTATTTACAAAGACAGTGTAGTTTGCTGTGTTAAACTCAGCTCCAGTAACGAGATTCCTCATGGACTGTGCAAACAGCATATACAATCCAGTACAACATGCAGGCTGCAACAGCAGTAAAGCTCTTTGGAGGAGTTACTAGGTTGCTTTGATAGCTGGTAAGTGCCCAGCGGCATGTTCTGTGTTTTTCTGACTACATGTGTTTGGAACTTAAAAGCCTGAGATGAACAAGCAGGTAGGGCAATAGTTAGCAACAGAAGAGAAGAGCTTGTTAAACAATTTGCACATCAGGAAGCATGTTTTTAACCAATTATGCATAGTATTTTCCTAAAAAATCACCTTTCTCATAGTATTTTGTTATCCTCATTTCAACCTCTCCACAATTTTCTGGCGCCCTAGAGCTCAAGAAGATTGTCAGAGTAATGATGACAATCTGGAAGAAGTTTATTTTTTTCTTCTTTTTCAAAACTGTGTTTCGAAAGTAAGCTAAAGACCATGGATGTGCTCTTTAATGAAGGTCAGAGTAGGTAACTCTCTTCCGGTAGAGAATAAAATTCTTATAAGGAATAGAAAGGAGGTTTTCAGTCAGGAAAGTTTGACAGAGGGAGGATACATTGGAATTATTTTAAACAGTTTGTGTTATCTATTACCTGCCTAGTCAAAATGATTGCATGACAGGCTGGTTTTACTCATCTGTTGGGACTATTGATGTTTTGGTGGTACCCAAGCCATATACCAGAGGAAAAATAAACACCATATATTTTATCTAAAATATAACACTTGCACAGCAGGAAGGCTGTTACATTATACCCTAGCTATCATGCATGAAGGATCCAGGTTTATCCTTATTTTCATGCCTCATTTTATAGTTTGTTTTGATTCAAGCTATGAATTTGTACACTGCATGAAAAGGGTGATAAAGCCAGTACACTCTGCAACCTCTTACAATAACAGAAACCCAAGTTTCAGTCAAGTCATCTACCACCCTTTCACAAGAGCTGTGCAATTAAGAAATTATTCTAATTGAAGAGTGGTTAAAGAAAAAAAAGGAAAACAAACTTAAACTGAAACAGTGTTATGGAAAGTTTTTGGTGAAAAAAGAAGTCACAAGGTTTTTAAAATATATCTAATTAAAATAAATTATCCTAAAAAAATTAAATTCCACTTGGATTACATCATTAAAGAAATTAAAATAAACATAAGGGAATTTCAAATAAAAAATAATAATAATCTTTGTTCAAAACACTTAGACATATTGAAACTGTCACTATTTTTCCTTCCTGTGTGATAAACTCAATAAAACTGATAAAAAAAATCACAAAAAAATAATATACTCTATAACCTGTACTTTTAATTCTAAAACCTTCTTGACTGAAATCCTACTTCTTATTCTGCTTTGTATTACATGGCTTACAAAAAAAATGCAGACAGACCTTAAAAAAAAAGTAAAAAGAAAAAAAAGAATGAAAGAAAATAAAAACTTCCAGAACATCTTGGACTTTTCACATAGGTTTCCTTTTCTTTCTGCACCCCTTCCTCAGCTTCCAATGCAGATAAATATCTTACATTGATACTGAGAGGGCAGACAAATTCACTTATATTTTCAGACCAATGACAATAATAAGGTAAACCAGTCACAAACAATAATGAAGTGATTTAGTTCAAAGAACTGCCATAGAGATGCAGTTGTAATGCATAATACCAATATAGAAATTGTATATTAATTTTATTTCTTGTTTTCAGGCTTGAATATGCAAGAAATCATTGTCCGAGGTCATAAGCTTAAAAATAAATAACTGCTCTGAAGAGAGCTGAGAGGGCAAATTTTTGTGTGCAAGATTCTGATTATTTTATACAATATTTTTAATAGTTTTAGGCAAAACCATAGTTCAAAAGGATATGCATCAAGGTTTCCTATGGAAAAGGAGTTGGTTTCCACTGAAAGATTATGGTATTTCTCGTACCTATCAAGGGCCATTAGGCCGTTGACCACAGCTTTCTCTATTTTTTAAATCAGAAGCCACATCTAAATCTGGATTTCTAGGGTCAAAGTATCCTAATTCTACATCCTATCAGAATTTTGTTCTAAAGACTATGTTCAGTTTTTAAAAGAAAATTACCAAGTCCATTAAAAAAAATCATAATGCTCATCTATAGGGCAAATCTACTGGCATTTCTACTCAACACTGTTGTTCCCATAGCCTCAGTAGTTGCTATTTGTTTATTGTGTTGCTAGTTATTAGTGTTCTGTCATCAGTAACCATTTTGCTGTCATTTTGTATTCACAGGTCACTAGTAATCAATACTCCCTGCCAGAACTCAATCAAGTTATCTGGTGGGAGATCCATGTTCTTCAGCAACTTCAAGAAAAAAACAACGTTCTGTGAAGTTCTCCACTGTTCTCACCAGAGCAAACACCAGGGCCTCAGCCCTGGTTTAGACTTTTAAACCAAGAATAGCTCTAACTGTGCTATAACGAACATGCAAATAAGATCTGGCCATTCAGCTTTTTTTCATTTCCAATTGGTTTGAATAAAGACAATAAACCAAAGCTGGTTGGAATTAGATGACTTTACGGTCCTTTCCAACCCTAACCATTCTATGATTCTATGTTCTGACTATACCACATGAGTCAGACCTGCTTCCACAGACAGGAGGAACTGGTGGAAATGGGTGCTTTCTCTGGCTGTCAGGGGAACTTCTAAGATGGTTGGACTGAGCATCCCAATACCATTATGCCCATGCACAGTCCTGACAGCATCAATGTCTGCCCACTGACACTCACACACTGTCTATCTGGCTCTGACCACAGGCAGAGATTTTATCTGCAAAAGCTGTGTAGATGTTTCTTCAGATATATAATGATAATGCTTCATCCTATTGTAGAGCTACATTGCAGATTGAGTCTGTACATTTGCAGAGACACAGAAAAAAAAGTAAAGAAAACCAAAGTACTTTAACATACGTGACTACAGCCAGAGTATAAGATTCCCTTTCAGGTAATATCTTCAGAGGGAGACTCAGGAAAGTAAGCCAGCTTTGAGGAAAGTCAAACTGCAAGCAGTGTGGAATAGACAAGAATATGAACGGGTATGGTAGCCATGCTTGTTTTAAGAGGTATTTTTTTCACTGATTCTGTAGCTGTCTTTCTGTTCCCTGTTTTAAAAGACATCCATTATTTTATTCACTGCATGAGTAAGAGGAAAGCTAAATCAATCAAACAAGTAATGTAGCTGTTGATTAAATCTTGTACTCAGTGTATGTTTCAGCCAAGAGAACCTGGGTTTTATTACAAAAAAAAAAAAAAAACAAAGAAAAGAAAAGAAAAAGAAGAAAAAGAAAAAAAGAAAAAGAAAAAAAAAAGAAAAAGAGAAAGAGAAAAAGAATAAGAAAGAGAAAGAGAAAGAGAAAAAGAAAAAGAAAAAGAAAGAAAAGAAAAAAAAGAAAAAGAAAACGAAAAAGAAATAAAAAGAAAAAGAGGAAAAAGAAAAACAAGAAAAATAAAACAAAGAAGAAAAAGAAAAAGAAGAAGAAAAATAAAAAAATAAAAATAAAAATAAAAATAAAAAGAAAAAGAAAAAGAAAAAGAAAAAGAAAAGAAAAATAAAGGTAGCGTAAGGACAAGAGGAAAGACAGAAAACTTCAAATTGTGATGGTTAGCACTGCAAAGACAGTATTTCAGCATTCATGACAGCATCAGCTCAGAACTGCAGGCATGAAAAGCATCAAATCAAAAATGATTCTTGGTACTATAGGTGGGTACTAGCTACAGCGATAAGGGAGGCTGTAAGATTTCCGTCTTGCATCTATGCTTACTCAAATACCTTTGAACTAGTGAAAATGAGTAAAAAACAGGCACAGCCTCTGTGCTAACACAGGGTGAAAATCTGGGGACAATCACAGCTTCTGAGGGAAAATGAATCCCACCCGGTGACAAAATTCCATGTGGCTTTTTGCACCCCGGAATGACAAAAGCCCCCATTCCATACATACAGTTTTTCCACCCCTGAACTAAAGAATGAACCCAACTACCTCCTGTCTTTTCCGCTGTCATTTTGTTTGTACATGGAAGGTGCAGTTGCACAAGCTTTCACCATCCTTGAGGGAGAATGTGCGTCTTGCTATACAACTACTTACGTTATTCCAAAAAGGAACAAAGCCACGGTCAATACAGTGCATTGATTCAAGTAAAAGTGAACCGTTCCTAACTGAACCCAGCTCCTCTTCCCTTTCTACCATTAAATGAAGTAGTTCTACAATACAATTGCATAGAGGCATACCTGAGACTGGAACTGTATCAGAGGGACCCTGGTCTAAACAGGGAATATTTGTTCCATAAGTTCTCTCCTGCAAAGACAGACAGAGCACACATCAGGGCTTCACATCAGACTCACTATACCGTGGTCATGATAAGTTATTTATGTCTCAGCGTATTAGATTAACAAATGTCCCACATGCTTTGTATACCTCTACCCAGCTCACACTGTCCTCAGGCGATGCCTACAAGTGCCCTTTGAAGGCAGCCACAAGCTCAGACTGCTCAGAAGTCGCATGGCTATATCAGTGCAATGCAGTTGTTGCCTACCTGCAGGGCCAGTTATTTCAGACTCTGTACCATGGCTGGGCATCAATTCTGTACTCCCATACTCCAAGCAAGGTGAGCTCACATCTCTTTGTGAGAAAGTGTTTGAATGTCCCTGGAACGCACCAGCACTAAACTGTACCTTTGTCAGCAGACTGTGAGCCTCCCTTCTCCACATGTATCTCTCTGTGTGCAGCCAGCAATTTGCCCTTCTGGCTGTTTTGGATTGCAGCCTACTAATGGAAACATCCCCAAGGTCTACTGTTAGTGAAAGCTGACCGTCAGTAGACCAGAGCAGACCATTGCACAAGACTCAAGGACATGTGTTTGTTCCTCTACAGAACTCTTTAGGTAGACTAACTTGCCTAGGAAAAAGATACTTGTGTGTCTTGTCCTATTGCTTCATTTTGGTTTTATATTTTTTCATAAAACCAACCAAAACCCACAAACATAACGCAGTGTTGCTTCTCACCTCCTACACCATAGCTACTACCGAAAATCAGGGTGGTAGGTACCATTGCCACGTGCAGAGGTATATACACCCTGAGTAACTAACAAAACAGATGGTAACATTAAAATGAGAAGAGAAACGTGCACTACTATTCCAATGATATACAGGCCATTTTGAGTGCAGACGTAGTCCAGACACTATGCTCTGGGACATGAAAATGAGCATTATCACCTCCCTTCATAGCTGCTTGGGAGCACCAAGTTCTGCTCAGAATCAGAGCACCACGACAAAAAAGAAAAGATCATGGCTGTTGATCTCCACACATCTCATTTGCAACCACCTCACAAAAAAAGAAATCTGAAAAATTCCATTGTTCTTCATTTCCACTATGGTGTAAACGAGACGAATTCAGACTCACACAGTGGCGTGGGACTGATCTGATCTAGCTTCCTCCACGGAAGGACTAAATGGCCCCATTTTCACTCTCTGCTTAACCCAGGGAAGTTAACATTGTTATCCAGATGTTTAAAAAAGATTCTTAACCGTGAAGGTAAGATGTACTTTAGGCTGGCTGAACACATTTACCTTAAATCGCGCTCTATGAAACCTATCAAGGGGAAAATGTGCTGTTAAATATCTGACTCCTTAGTCAAGCACGGAAATGAAGAGCTGGAGTTCTGTATTTAGTTTTCCTGGGTAGCACTGTTTAATCGGGCTACAACACACTCTC
The DNA here is from genome assembly GCA_034783455.1 of Micropsitta finschii. Taxonomy (NCBI): domain Eukaryota; kingdom Metazoa; phylum Chordata; class Aves; order Psittaciformes; family Psittacidae; genus Micropsitta; species Micropsitta finschii. Next base: position 10,537 of record JAVHNF010020399.1, on the reverse strand, counting down.
ACCCACCTGCCCTACTCCCTGGAATAGACTCAGTCCATGTGATGCAAACGAACGGTCCTACTATACCTGAGATGTTTCTTTGGTGTTTAATGTCGCCAGGGAGGATGAGTAGTTACTGTTTCTGTATGTGAACAAATATGGATTTTCCTGCAGAGTGAAGAGAGTGGAAATCTAGTGGAAACACAATCCGTTTCTGGCTAGATTTTCCAAGAGGAGAAAATCTTTACAGTATTAATCTTTGAATGACACTGCACTAGTGAAGTAAACCAGGTTAGACCTGAAAATTAAGCCCTGGTATGCTCTAGGCACAGCACCACCTCTTTTCTTAAACCTAACATCAAACAAAACAGATAATTGAATTTCTTTGATGTTTTAATTGCTGCTCAGTAAGGCCTTTGGGTGCCAGTAATATTTTATCACTATCAAATTACTCAAGTCAGAGCTTAAATGCAAAAGCATTCAAGAACCTGTTCTTCAAACCAGAGATGCTCAGAGCCTGAAGATATTACTGTGCTACTGACAGCCCCAGGGGCCAAAACAGTTAAACCTGACAGCAGACAGAGTCAAATCACAGAAAAGCTAAGACATGGACTTAGTTTTATTGCTGACACACCTCTGATCTGCAATTAACAAATTCAGGTTAGCCAGTTATATTTTGAATAAAAAACCCTGACACGGTAAGATGATTGAACTTAATTTTGTCAAAAGTTTTTCTTTGCAGGGTTTTATCTTTATGAAATAGGGACTCTGTGTCGATGAACTTTAAGAACACTGAATTTTTAACAGTGCAATGCCTTGGCCAACTGCATGTTCCCAACAGCTTCAGAAAATTACAACAGTATTTGAAAACTTGGAAATTCTCCAAAGAGCAAATAAAATCTCACAGTAATAAGGAAACCCTTTTACCTGAGATGGACACTGAACCTGAAGTGTTTTTGTGACACCATAAGGTTGCTTCTGCCCAACTGGCTCCATCTGGAAAAGGAGAGAACAGAGGAATTGCACACAGTCTGTGTGCGGGAGGTGGGGGAAGGAAGGGAGAGCAGCAGCAACCCAAAGGCTGTAGTGCCTGGAGTTTTTCCAGCATGTCCATATATATGTTTAGAACTTGTTTTGCTTATGGTAAATATTTATTTATGTATAACATACCACATGAATACCTATAAAGTAAGGAATTGAAAACAAGGCCTCTCACATGATTAGACTGTCATCCCACCATAATTAAAACAACCATCCACCCATTAACTCCACTCTTGGGAATGACAATCCTGTAAGTGTTTTTTCCCCACAAGGCATAGATCTGATACTACAATGTTCAACTGCTTGCAGTCGAGTTGCTATTTATCAGCTCAACCATAGTAACTGCAGACAAGCTCTACATAAGCAAAGCTTAAACCATCCTCATGATTAGTTCCGCCTCCCCCTGCCTTATGGTACACAGCTTAAACTTTACTGCCATTTGCAAGCCAGTTTTACTTCCCACCTGGGCTGGGTATGACAAAGCAAAGGGTGGGTTGCCGCAGCTCAGCTGCCCGGTAACAACAGCAGTCTGCCCATCCTCCCAGGACCTACCCACCACATTTTTTGTCTTCTCGCAGGCAGTGAAACTGTGCTCACAAATGCTTAAGAAAGGCACACTTGGGAGTTTACAGTTTGGAGTTTTCATATGAGAGTATAAAGAAACACAGAAGATTTCGAGTGGGAGGAAAAGCAACTTCGAGTAGATTGAAAATCTGAAGTAAAAGCAGTATTACTGAAACTCCTTGGAAAATGAAGTTTAGACTCGAGATTATACACTGTAAGTCCACGTTGCTTTACCTCAAAAGCAGAAACTACAAAATCCCTAATACAAACCCAAAAGTCTTCCATTTGGTGATACATTCATGTTGCACTAACTTCTTTCCCTCTATCTCATGAACTCTTTAAGTACTCCTGCTGCTGCAAGGTCATTTTTCAGCAAAGTCAGAAGCATGGGGTATAACACATGTGACATACAGTCATACACCAATCCTATGGTGGCTGTAGCCCATGCAATGAAAAGCTTGCTAATTTATCCCACCTTATCTACATTTTCATACATCTTAGACAGCATCAAAAGGTAACTCTGCATAAAGGGTTGATAATATTCGTATTTGTTGGCTGCCTTCTAACAAGATGGAGAGGGGATTGTTGTTAATGAAAAACTATGGAATGGTTCAATACTGACAGCATAAAGAATCACTTCACCTGTTCACACACCTTGCTGGGTGTTAATTAAATAGCAATAACACCCAAAGGAGCTGGCCAGTGGTTCAGATTCCTCAGTGAATGTCTGCCCAGCTTTCACCATCAGCAGCAGCTGCCAGAAGCAGCAGACTAAAGAAACAGGATTGAAGGGACTAGAAAATACAATAGCAGGCTTAATGTCACCAATACATTCTGAGCAGGGATGTTATATTCTGGCCTGGTTGTTCCATCAATGAAGATAATGTGAAAATTCAGAGAAATAAAGAAGAGGTTTATAGAATTGATATTCTTTGACAGAAGCACTTGAAGAAACACTCTGTGCTTTCTTGAGAGAGATAGGAATAAAAGGAATGTCACTGAAACACTCAAAATAATGAAGCTCAGAGAAGAGATACACTGGGAGCTGGTACTTTCCTATCCTCCTAGGACAAAACAAGATAGCTATTTAATGACATTCTTAAAAGAATGTATTTTGCTTCCAGCACAGAACCATCCCACAGGACATAGGACAACAGTGGTGTTTCTTGGCTAGGAATGAATTTCAGACAAGTATTAGACACTTGTATGTTGTTGGGAGCTGGGTGATGAGAATGAATTGCCCCAGGAGGCAATTAATTCCAGATGGCTCAGAGACACTGTTCGCCCAGCAAAGACACACAGCTTCCATGCAGTAATGCTGCAAGGTCCCGCTCAGGAAATTGGGTACCAAGTCTGCATTGTGGTCACTCAAAACATTCCCTGAATTCTAGCACATTGGTCGTGCAGGCAAATTAATGTGCAGGTAAATTACTGTGCAGGCAAATTAGTGTGCAGGTAAATTAGTGTGCAGGTAAATTAGTGTGCAGGTAAATTAGTGTGCAGGTCTGCTCTGGTGCTATAGCAGTTTCTAAGTCAGTATAAACCCCTGAATGCAGAAGAGGGGCACAGGCAGCTTCCTGCAGCACTGTTCCCATTCAGGTTCTTGCTCTGTTTCAGGTTCCATCTTGTTTGTGGGCTAGGGCTTCTGTTACACAAAAGAATGCCAAGCACAAAAGCAAGAGCTTCTTGACTAAATTCTTAACACACATGAAAGCTTTGCTCCTGGATGCATTTCCAGAGATAAAATTGTAAGCAATTGCCAAAATTAATCAATCAGGCTCTGTGGCAGATATTCAAGGCTGTCCAAGTAAACAACCAACCTCTCTCAGCTTTTCCTAGCTACCCAATGTCATTTAGCAGCTCAGTGTCATTCAGCTGACTGTTCTGTGATGTGCTCAGCCTAAGAATCACTTTGCTCCTAGCTAGCTAGTAATGTTTTGGTAAAATATCCAGCCATGCCTAGGACAAGTCCTTAGCACTCGCTAGCTCAGCTCATTCTCAGTCAGAATGAAGCGCAGTCCTACTGCCAATTACCACTAAATTTTCAAGGTTTTGCCCTTTGGCCAATAAGTAGGTAATCATTTCAAGAAAAAGGCTTGTCCCAAGCATCAGAACAAGACAAGGGCAGCCTGGCAGATAGGAGGAGGAGGAGGAGGGAAATTCTCTGAAGGCATCTCATTCTGCTGTGTTTGCTGCTTGGCAAGTCTTGATCTTGATTTCCTATCAGTTCCAAAATACTGCATTGTGGGTGCGTTGGTTTTGTTTTTAAAGCAGTCAGCATAAACCATTAGCTGGACTTCCCAGCAGAACTAGAGCGACCTTTACCAGGTAAGGACACCTGCCAATGCTTTTTACACTGAAAGCATCTTTCATGTTGTCTGCTTTTGCAGCGCAGCAGAATACCCTCACAGGCAGACAAAGAACCAGCCGTGAGAGGTGCCTTTCTGGTGACTGCCAGCTGCATTAAGAAAATTTCACAAATCAAAGAGGAGGCAGAAAACCAGAGAGGAATCATAGAATCGATCATAAAATCCATCATAGAATCCATCATAGAATACCAGGTTGGAAGAGACCTCAAGCATCACCTGGTCCAACATTCCTAGGCAAAGCATGACCTACAGCAGATGTTCCAGAATGCTGTCCAGACCTAATGCAGTCATCTTTAAAAGTACCACTTTATTTTGCTGATAGTTTTTCACCTCTGCTGTTCCAACAACATGGTCCTAGCATTTAAAGTGTCAAGAATAGTGGCAATACACCAAAGAACAAGATTCTCAAGGACAGAGGCCAGGAGGCAAAATAAAGTCTATCCAGAAATACATTTGGGACATAAAATAGAAGCAGAGGTAGAGAGGAAGACTTTTGCCAGCAGAAGGTACAAAGTATAGTCTGAAAGGACAGGAGGAATTTGTTGCAAAGTAAGCATCAGAATTTGAGAGGGCAAGAAAGAGAAATCAGTGCTGAGTTGACTATGTCTGCATGAGTTATTAAACTTCAGAAGACAAATCCTGGCCCTCTCCCATGATACAGAGCCTGGATTTGGAGAAGGCAATATGCCTGTTTCACACTGGGGATGATACTCCATGTAAAGAATATTCAAGATGCCTAGTATTGGATTCTGCATAAATAGAAATCTAAAAAGCTGGACAGTAAGAGGCCATAGGAAGAAAAAAGATAAATAAGACATATAGTATAGACTTGAGAAAAAAAAGATGAATGCAAAGCCCATAGAAGTACATGAATTCTGATAAAAATATGACATTACTCAAAGCTGGAGGTCAGCTTTGATAAACCCTAGATAATACTAGGCTGATCTATTCAGGCTGATCTGTTGCCACAGTTAGATGGATCTCAGAATCCAGCAAATTTAGTTCAGTTTTCCCCGAGCAATTCCTGCTGAAGAGGCACAGAATGGGCTGGCAAACTGGTGGCACTGTGCTCCCTCTCCAGTCAGAAGCATCCATTTTCTGCATAAAACATATTCAGCATTTAATATTAATAATTTGCTGATGGAAAAACCATGCTAAGCAGATGCAAAGTGCCACTTTGCACAGCAAATTGTATGTTCGTACTTTGTGTGGCTTGCTCCAAACTGCCTTCAATTTATTATCTGACGGGGATATGCTGCTGCTTTCTTGTATCTTACAGATCATGTGTAGGTGATGGTAACTATGATCTAGGTAAATATCTCCAACACTGATGGTGACACTGGTTCATGAGCAGATAAGGTAACTCAGTTTCTTTACAGGGAACTGCCAGAACCAGAGAGAAAGTTAAATTCACACTTCAAGAATCTGACTTTGAGTGTTTGCTTTGCTCTTTTGACCAGCGAAACTAATTGCCAAGTGGGACTAAGGCAAAAGAAAGATAAAAAAGACAACGTGTATCTTACTACGACATCTGTTTTATGATAGAAGAATGGATGTAGGAACTTTGACATCATCATGAGGAATGTCACAGATAACAGCAACGGAGATATCTGAATGCAGCATGGTTATTTCAAGGCTAAAACTTCAACGGCTGATCAATTTTTAACTCTTTGGCTCCTACTAGCTAACCAAATTCCTACTAACTTTAACTAAAAGATAAATTCTCACCTCAATGCTCTGCAAGGTCATGGAGCAGAGGTGCAGGTGCAGAGTTGGGAGCAGTTCAGGTGAGCAGCTGAAGGGTAGTAGCCCTTTTCAGGGCTTTC
>JAVHNF010020396.1:0-21719 GCA_034783455.1 Micropsitta finschii | reverse complement strand
ACAGCTTCTCTGGGCACCCTGTGCCAGCGCCTCAGCACCCTCACAGGGAAGAGCTTCTGCCTAAGAGCTCAGCTCAGGCTCCCCTCTTCTGGCAGGTTCAAGCCATTCCCCTTGGCCTGTCACATCATGCCCTTCAACCAGCCACTTGGACGCAGCTGGCTTCCTCAGGGAACCAAATCCAAGCAGGGTTTTCAGTACGCAGGGAATCCAACAGGAGAGCACTATTTGGTTTTGATTTGGGCCTCAGACAAAGCATCTGAAGGGGGTAAATTGTATGGCACCACGATTTCACGGTGATTTGCTTGTTGTAAATACTACAGAATGAAAAGAACATAACTGCAGATGGATTCTGTGACATCTGTAAATTCATTTCTTTCAACGGCATGGATACAGTAGAGCAGCTGGAAAGGACCATACGTTCCACCAGCAAGACCTGCCTACCTAAACCTGGGATGCAGTACATCTGTCAGCCTACAGCTCACCAGTTCAGTCTTCAAGGTCACTTTAGCAGCTGTAATTATCTGTGTGTTCTCGCAGATGTGCTCTGTGTTTGCTTGTGCAGTGCTATCCTTGTCACTAAGGGACCTCCAGGTTTAGACTTATCTGAGTCTTTGTGCTGACTACGTGAGGAACCCTGGGTGCAAAACAAAAGTATCCCGATTATCTGAACCAAACCAAAGAAGCAAGGAATAATAAAAAAGGGTCTTGGATATTTAGTGGCTATTTTGGGGTATTTATTGCTATAGTGTCTCTGGAAGTGTTTGCACAGAAAAGGGATCGGAAGCTTAAACCCAGTAAAAGATAGAAACACCTTTGTATTGTGTAATTGTCCTTGTAGCTATTTAAATTCATGGTTAACAGCTCCCTAAGGGGCAGAAATTAAGTAGTTATGATTTCCTATGAGCTAACTCTGCACTGGGCACAGGGGCTTTCATGAATCTTGTTTTTGTACTTGCACCCATCTAACATTTATCCATAAGGTCCTCAAAGGTAGGCACTAAAGGGGAAACAAAAGGTAAAATCCCTATGTTTAGCAGATCTAGAAGCAGGCAGGATCGTGGAACAGCATTCTGGAACTGTGTCTCCTGAAAGGAATCACAAATTGATTAGGGAAGCTGGTTTTATATTATTATTCTGGGGATCTGCCTTTAGCAATACTATGCATTTATTCTTGGAAGGGTTGCCCTGTTGTGATGTTTCAGGTTAGATGCACTGAAATTAAGTCATGCTTTCCTCAGCCATATCTTCCGATTTCAAATGAAATTTTGATGTATTTATAGGTAGGAGGGGAAAACCCGAACCCAGCAGCAACAAATTGTTCACTTCATGATACAACAAAGGATCAACTTTTATTGGCTTAGGGGCTTGCTTCCCCCTTGTCACTTGGCTGCATCCCGGAGTCATAATTGGTACCTTTTAACACCAGAATGAAGCAGATTTGCTCCATATGTTTCATCCTGTATATTGCTACACTATCTGCTCTAGCTGTGCCCATAGCCCAGTGACTCCCATGTCAATGCTGCAAGAGCCAGTAAATCGCATGCTCTTGGCAATAGAGGCAACTATTCCCCCTGAAAATATTGCATTAATATTCCCTGGCAAAAGAGAACATGTAATAGAGTACAGATGTTGTGAATTAATCTTTGAATAAGCATTAATTTGTTGGCCAGGATCTGATTGCCCTTTTTTTTATGTAGTATTCTCATAATGAACATAAAAAGGTTACAAGATTTGTGAATGTAGTCAGGCCTCTGGAAGCTCTGGCAGCTGGCTCAGCTTTGACTTCAGTTTTTAACCTTAGTAATTAAAAACACTTCTACGAACTCAGGACCCCACCATTATTAAGGGCACTTCCAGAGCAAGATGTGAGATTTAGAACTCCATCACCTCACTTGGCCCCTTCCAGCCAGAGATGCTGAAGAAAAATATCCTGCTGAGAATTCATCTCAAATATGTGTTTCTTGCACAGGTCATTAGAACTGAACAGGTTGGCTTGTCTACAAACACATGGATTAAAAGTATTGCTATACAGGACACTTAGATTAATCCCTCCTCTTGGGTAAACCCTGCTTCCCATTAAGCTCAACAAAGAGCACACTGCAATGGCCTACAATAAATCTCATCCTCAAACCATTTCCAGGCCGATGTACAGGATGGCAGAGAACAGATGCTGGTAATTATATAAAGCTTTGGTTAAAAATATGTGGAATATACTTGAATATTCACAAGCTCATTAGCAGAAGATAAGAGGAAGACCCTGTGGCTTTCCGGACAATGGAAGGGTCTTGCACCAGCAGTGCATTTGCGTCATGACAGAGAATAACTGGGAATAGAGAAAGGACAGATAGAGGAGTAGAAAATCCAAAGGGATGATTTTGAACTGGATCCCAGAAACAATGGGGTGCAGATAAGATGTTGCAGGCAAGGCTTGTCTTGGATCAAAGACTTACTGGTGAAACTGGGGCTCTGTGGGACCTGGCCTGGATCCCACTGGCACTGCTCTGTGACTCCATCCCATGACACATGGGATCTCACATTCCTGATGCAGTTGAATCCACAAGGCCTCGCGTCTGTTCTGATTGGGATGGGGCTACTCCTCATCTTGCCCTTCTGCATGGGCAAGAAGGTGGGAAGTTACACACTGCAGCTCAGGGGATTGGTGTTGTGAACAGTTGGGGAGGGTCTATGAGAGAAGGGGAGTTTGCTGTTGTCCATGGCCAGCAGCAATCGTGGCTTGAAAGAACAGGGATGCAATCCAGGCCTTGGCATTTAAAACAGGAGGTGGTGACAGGAAGATTTGCAGGCAACAGATGTGGAGGGAGAAGGAGAGTTCAGGGGCAAGGAAGATGGTGCAGTTGGTTCAGGTGCAAAAAGAAGGTGGCTGGAGCCAGGGTGGTGGGCACTGGGCCACACTTGTAAGCGTGCTTCTCAAATGGCTGTGGGGTTCATTGTTTTTGCGTTAGCACCCGTGGCATGTTGGCATAGTGCAGAGATGCATTTCTAGCTGGAGGCTCTTGGTTACAGACTGAGATTGCTTTAGGAGGTGGAAAAATATGGGCTATAATATTGGCTAAAGCCAAGGAGTGGAGCGAAGATAGCAGGGTTTAGTTTCTGATCCCAGCACACGCGTAGAGTTTGCAGCAGTTCTTTAACCTTCCATTTCCCTTAATGTAAAATGGAATAATTGCTACCCCTTATCTAAAATATTTTAAGGCTTAATTCCTTAATAAAGTAATTCTGAGGTGAAAGCTGCTGGTCAGGGGTAGCACACCTTGAGAGAGCGTCCTTGCATCCGACAGTTCTGACTTTGACTTTTAACTCTACCCCAAAGGACATCCACATTCTGGCATCTGAACTCCCATTTTACAGTGTTTGTGCAAGCGTTGTTTGCTGTTTCCCTGGCCAAACGCACATGACAAGGTCAGATGGCTTCGTGTCTCATCCAGAAATGTCAGCACGGACCAGCCACGGACATGGGGTGCCTTGGTACAGATTGCCCTGCTTTGCAGCCCAGAGTGCTCATGTATGACACAGCTTGGTCTGGATTCAGGGCTGTTCAGCTTACAGGTAGCTGGAAACACCGAGGAAAAGGAAAGCAGTAACTCCTTTCAGTGGTGAGGGTAACAATTTACCCATCCCCTCTGTGAATCTCTTAGGTCAGAAAAGCTCCCAGAGCTTATGCTGCATGATCGTCAAGGATGCTGTCCTCTCATGTTTCCTTTTGTTTCCAATGTAGAACCAAGCCATTACTTTGTTTACTAACTTATAGCAAGAAATGACAAGGAGGAGAAATGCAGATGGACACAATGAGGAAATCGTAAACCTTTTGAAGACCTTTTCCTGTTAAAATTAGTGTTTTCCATGTTCATCGGGGTCCTCTTTGTTCTGCAGCATTAGGGGGAGGGAAAAGCAAGGTCAGTCCAGTTTAGGCTAGGCACTTTGTGTACCTTGCAGTGTTATGTTCACCATGTCAAGGACTCTCCCAGATGATTACCCTCTCCTAGATATGAAAACAACTTCGAGTACCACCTAGGCACTGTCCTGAGCTGATAACATCAATAGATAGAAGCAAACTGAACCAGAAGCAAGCACTTCTGTTCCTGTTATATAAATGGGGGAGAGAGGCCCCAGACTGATGTGGCTTGCTTGGGTTTGTGCTGGATGTGTGTGGCAGAGCTGTACAATAACCCATAGCACTGGGACCGAGGGTTTTAACTCAGCCCTTGAGGCCAACAGTTTTAAATCATTACTCAAAGGAGTTGATGAAATTCCAGCTATCAGGATCTATTTTGCTATTAGCAGAGGTGCTGAGTGTTTCTCTGGGATTCCTCTCCTCCATCCACCCCTTTGGGTTTGCTGTGTGCAGTTACGTATCCCTTAAGTTTTCCTTGGAAACTCAGATTCATTCGGTTCCATGAACGCACGATTCACAGCGGAGCTGACACATTTCATTAAGCTCAGCACATTGCGTAGAGGCTTGGCAAAGGGTGCCTGGGCTTTATTCAACCCAGACCCACCGTGTGACCGGCTGTCACAGATTGTGTTGTAAAATCAGGCTAAACCCAGAAAACGCAGTTGAGGCAAGGGGAAAAAATTGCCCCTCTCTGGGGACGGCACTTTGAGCTGCGGCTAAAGATGCACTGAGCGCATCAGACACAGGCACACACAGAAGCTTTGTGCCAAACTCAGCTGGTTTCATTCTTCATGCTTGAACGTCACACCACGGGTAGGTGCCATTGTACGAAGGATTCACCTGGTTCTAGTTTTTAGCACAAAGTTCTGCTCTTACCTTTGCTGTCCAGAGCACCCACTGCTTTAGTGGCACAGTGTATCTATCCACTTAAATGGGCTACAGGATTAAAAACAACCTGCAAAAACACTGTGTCAGAGAACAGGGTAAGAATGGAGAGTGGTACTGCCCTCTTCCACGAAGGAACTACAACCTGTTTGTAGCCAGTAGATCTGCCTGAGCCTATGTGAGGCAGACACATACACTGGTTGCCCCTGTTTTGCAGGGCTCTTTATCCCCCCTTGGCAGAAGGCAGCGTGTTGTGGAATTCTCCATCACACAGAAGCATCTGGGTATGGGGTTTGGGGTGTCCCTGGCCTCAGAGCTGTTAAGTGGCCCAACCAAGCAGTGCAAAGCTCTGACTTCTCTTGACTCTGCACAAGAAGCACAGCTGGGTGGCTATCACAGTGCATGGGATGCTGCATCGGTAGGGAGGGATTTGCACTGCAGCTGTTCCAGGCATCCCTTTGGGGTAATCAGGCTGGTGCATGAAGCTTCCTTTGTGATGAAGCAGCTAAAGAATCATCACAGAGTTGAACTCTAGGATTCTCTACTGCATCTGAGGCTCACTTGAGGGCACTGAGGGATTGATTTGTGGAGTATGTGTATTTTCTCTTGGTGTCAGATGGAGATCTTGATAGTCTGCAACAGGGCTTCCTACATTAGCGGGCCTGAGGAAATGTGGCCTCAGTGAATTGGCCACGGACAACAAGTGAGTAGCAGAGTTGGGACAAAACTGCTATTTCCTCACTTTCACCATTGCAGTGTAACCACCAGGTGTCATTTTTGTTGTCACTGTTAGGTGATGTTTAAATGGACCATAACTTTGGTAAGGAAATAACTGGAGATGTCAAGGTTCTGATCGATGTCTCCTGTTGATGCTAGCAAAACTAGTTAATCAACAGTGATGAAATGTTATCATTATCCAGTAAGTGAAGCGTGCAACACAACGACTGGAATCTGTTCAATGCCTGCTGTTTACCTTGATTCATGCCAGTTTATAATATGGGTTAAGCTATTTCCATTTCAGCATTGTGTTCTCTGTGCGGGAGAAGGCTAGCCTAATGAAAGGCTTCCAAGTGAAAAATCCTCTTCTGAGGCTCATTAACCTCTTTCCTCTGTGATAAGGAGGTGCAGTTTTACATTTGTGTTGAATCCCGACCCCTCTGGAGAAGAAATGGTAACAAAAACGTGTGCGGTGTGGAAATGAAACACGTTAGGTTCTTATTTGCTTATGGTTAAGAGCCACTCATAACCTTGGATACAAGAACAGCTCCTTGAGGGTGTTAAAGGGCATCTGTAATGACTTTTCCATTCAGTGCTATCAGTTGCATTCATCTCTTAAAATCAGGTCAGTATGTTGAAATGACAATAAGATGAGGCAGCTGAGGGGTGGCAGCACAGCAAGTGAAGGTCTGAATTCATAGTAGCACTGCTTCTGCTCTGGGATGGATGCATGGATGGTTGGATGCATGCATGCATGGATGGATGGATGGATGGATGGATGCACGGATGGATTTGGGCCTGGAAGAGGCCAGGCAGCTTGTTTTCTGTAAGCACGGTGCAGATGTTTTGAGTCCGATTTACAGCAGAGCTTATTGGGCTGATCCTGCATGGTGCCCTGTGTGGGAACAGCTGTGCCTTTTTGCAGTATATGGAGATCCCACCTGTAGCATTGTTTGGGTGGTTTTTCTTTTCATAAATGTGTAAAAAAAACCCCAGTCTGCCTCTGATATTGGGAAGCTGGAGGCTGGTACCTGGATCCAAAGGGAGCATCTTAAAGGTGAGGAGAACTAAATTATGAACTTAGTGTTTTAACTGCCTTCTCCAGAAGGAGGTGGCAATGTTCAGTATCTCACAGGATTTAACCCAGGATGGGTTATCTGGCATTTCCCCTTATTTCTAATGTGATTCTGTAAATCCTCAACATATGATTTTTATCTGTCTGTCTATCTATCTAATGAAGGCAATTTTAATGGCTTTTATAAGAACAGATAGCAGGTACAGCCCTTCTGCAAGTCATGAGGCAAACTGACACATACACAGAGCCACTGTTCCCTGAGAAGCTATGGGATTTCACAGGTTCCTATTTTTTTTCCTTCTTTTTCTCCTTTTCCCTCCTCCGGGATCCAAGGACCAAGGCTGTTTGTCAGGCAGTGGTTTTGTCTCAAGTGGAATGTGACCGGCCTTCCCAATGAAAGGCTTTCAGAAGGACTGCCTGGGGAATCTTACAGCACGCTCGCCCTCCTGCCATAGTGAATGAGCAGCTCTGGTATAGGCAGACACTCCGGAGTGAAGGTCTCTCGAGGGAGCAGAGCCAGCTGGAGCATCCTCTTGACTGAGCGAACCCTGAAGGGAGAACTCCTTCTGCTGGGAAGAAGTTGTGGGATTGGGTTTGCTCCCAGCCTCTGGCAAGAGGGATGCGGCCATGGCAGAGGGAGGGTTTTGTCCCTGAGCACTATGATATAGCTATGGACTGTCTTCAGGATAGGGTTTTCTTGCCCTGTAAAGGGGCTAGGGGAGACATACTTGAAGTGGGAGCAGTCCTGAAATGCTTCAGTGCAACGTGAGCTCAACCAGGCCCTAAATCTGAGGAGGATGCATGTACCTTTATGCTCCTTTTCCTTCTCCCCTTTGCTTGTTCTTTGCTTTCCCAGCATTTTGCAGAAAAGCCCTTTCTTTGCATCTTGCTGTCCATTTGCAGCTCTGTATTTTTCCAGGCAGGTGTTTCTATTGATTCAGATATGATCGAGTGGTGGTTGTCATTCTCAGACCTGCTATTAGGTGGTTTTAAGTGCACAGAACTGGCTGCCAGATATGCGCGGTATCACATTGCATGTAGGTTCAGGCATTTTGTTTGCAGCTTCTGAACCATCTTCCCCAAATAGGTAATAGATGCCCTTTTCCTTACCGAAGAAAGGGAAAAGGCCAGTGCTGCTCTTCCCTTGGGTTTTGATATGCTGAAGTGCCCCTCACCAATTATACTAGTACCAGGCTGGGCAGGAGGGTTGGTTCTTCAGCAGTGCCATGGCTTAGGCCTTTTTAATGCAAATCCGTGTTTCCGGAATCTCATTTAACAGAAAGAGCTCGTATGAAAGCAGCATCTTCAAGTGCTGGCAGTCCTGAAAATCTGGTAACTTGAAGGGCAGTTTAGCTTTGGCAATTGGCTGTTGATATGTGCTGGTTTCTAATGGGCTTTAGAAATGGACTGCTTTCTGAAGTGAGAATTACCATCAGTGTTAAAAGGTGCTTAAGATGAGATGCTGCTCTTAGTAAATTCAAAGTTTGAGTATGAAGAATGACAGGTAGAATGACTTACCCATTGTTGTCTAGGTAATAATCCCACTGGGGAAATAACTTAGGAACAAGACCATTTGCACAGCCCTGCTGTGGGAATAAGGTATTCCTAGGTATGCAGACACCCCTGTAGCTCCTTACGGCAAGGACACAAACTAAGGCAGGGAAAAGCCTCATGGGAAACCATGAGCTACATCCATCTTTTCGCTTACTCTTCTTGTAACTCAGTCTTCCCATCCACAATCCGGGAACAAGTAGCTCTGTGCTCCTCAAAACTGGTGTGAAACCTGATGGATGACAGTTTATAGATGGATTTGAGTTCTGCTGGTAGTGGGGTGGCATATTCTTAGAGTCAGAACTGAGCCAGATATTGATTTCATGCATGGACCCTGGGGATCATAGCTTGATTCGGATGCTGTAGGTAAATGCAAATCCATGCCACAGTTGCTACATCTGCAGAGAATGGCTGTTTTCCTTTTAATCTGCTGTTCTTCAATGGGTTTCCAGCCTTTGCTAGCCTGGCTTTGTGAAATGAATTTTCCCCATTCAAAAGCAGCAGTGTTTTATTTTTGTTTTAGCTGTGCTTGGGAATGCAGAGCAATTCAATCGAGAGGAAAATACACCATGAAAAGCTCTGAAAGCCCTGAGGTCAAGGATCTGAAGTTACCCACAATATTAATGACAGACCAGTGGCTGCACCATGGCAACGGGCAGGAGAATATGTGGCGTGGAAACCATAAGTAGTGTGGGGCTTTGAAAGAGCACAACCGGGAGAAAAATGGAAATTACATGATGTTCTCTCTGTTCTGTGCTAGGACAGCCATGTACAGTCTAATCCCTAATGCTGGCGAGCCCAAGACTTCCAAGGGAGCTCCATAAGAGATGGAGAAAGGAGTTGGAGCTGGAATTAGGCTACTGATTAGCATAAAAGTTCTATTTCAAGGGGGAAAGGTTTGGGTGGGAGCACATTTGTTGAAGTTAATAAGCATGCTGATGCTATGGGATCTCCATGCCTGCATCCTCCGCCGGGATTCCCTGCTGGGTCCAAGTGAGTCACTGAAAAACCAGATATTGGTGGTGGAATTGATTACAGTTATGAACCTCAGCTCCTTTGCCAGAGCTGGGGATTAGTGGCAATAGGTTGGGCTGTTGACTTCAGAGGGTGTTGAGTTCCCTGGCTAAGAAGTGAAGGGTTTGCCTTCAAACCCACCTCTAGATAGACTAGCTTGTTATTATCTACTTTTACTAAAAGGTTCTGTTTCTGTGACCATCTCTGCCGGCTTGTGGTGCATGAGACAATAAACAGCTAAAGATATGGAGGGCTGAACTGTCCAGCTCTTGTACCACCTGGCAGCATTAGGGAATGAGGCAAGGAGAGACAAAGCTCTCTTCTGAAGGGCCTGGTGGAAACTGCAGTTCCTGTGCTTGGAAATGTGGGAATTACATCAGGAAAAATAAGCCAAATAACCTCTCTAACTGCAATAGTCCTACTGTCACCTTCATTCCTCCTAGCAGAAGAGGCGCTGATGGAAGGGCTCCATCTCAAACATGAGATGATGTTTTACTTTGCAGAAACCTGCTTGTGCTGACTGAGCCCTACTCGTACTTATCAGAACATCAGTGATGCAGACAGTGACCCAAACCCAGGTCATGGTAAACTGAATCACTGGACAGCCTGCAACTCTATAGCATTTTCTGTGTATACTTGCAAGCAGATGACCTAATTCTCTTTGTGTGAACAGGGAGTGCACTTGAGTAGGGAGAGAGATGACATTCCCAGGGCAGGAATCTGTTCATTGAATCTAGTTGGCTAGAGGAACTCGATTGCAGCAACTGAATTAGAAGAGAGAAAAGAAGCTTAGAAGGCTTGGAGGGGGGAAAGAAGGGTAACTTCACTTGGAAAAGGAAATTAGCAACAGAGGATGGCAGCATGACTTTGTGGAAGAACATTAAACAGCAATGATGAAGTGGGTAAGGGAAGGAAAACCAGCTGGAATCATGGAAGGTCGTGAACTTGTTGCCCCGAATGCTGCAAAGGATTACTCACCCCCTAAACTATGCCCATAAGGCCCTTTAAATGGTATGAAAGGCTCAGGAGGTGTTGGACGTGGAACAGGAGGGCTGTGCAGCTCCTGGGCACTCTGGTGAGCAGTTTCCTTTGAAGCACTCTGATCACTTGGTAAAAACTGGGATTAAATGACAGGAGGGAACAGAAAGTTCAGCTGGGACACGTGGCTGGGAAATGCGCCTGTGTTTTCCTCAGCCGGGTGGCATTTCTTGGGTTCCTTTTAATTTCTGGTTCAGTGGCTATGCAGCTGACCTTGAGTGTTCTACCTCTGAACATGTGAGAGTTGCATCTATCCACACCTTCTAATGCTTGTGTGCTGTACCTCCAACCATACAGCAAACAGAAATGAGATGGAGCTGGCTAGTTGTTACCACTGTTATCTCCTGAGGGCATTCTGCTTTCCAAAGTAATCCTCACTGTACCGATTTCATTTTTAACTGCCTCCTTTGCGTGGATCCTTTTCTCCTCATCACAAGTTAAAATATCTGACGTGGTTGTCAATAGATAGAAATGATGACAAAGAAGTTTTGGGCCTTTGTGGCTTCCAAAAGATTTTAAGAAAGGGATCTTCTAGAGCTTGCCCCCATGCATAAGAGCTGGTGGCAGAGCTAGGTGGAGAGGAGCAGCTGGGTCTGTCCACGTAAGACTGGTCTTTGTGCCTTTGAATGTGACCAGTGTGATGGATGCCCTTACCCTTTGGACACCCTTAAGATAGTCTGAAGCTCTTCGAGAGGTAGTTGGCCATTACTGCAAAGCTGGGTGATGTCCATGTAGCTGGTTATGTTGAGGACTAAATGCAATGCTGATGTGATGGAGGGAGGGAGGCAGAAACTGGCGCCCCATCTTGTGTGCCCCTCTAGGCAGTTTGTAGCAGGGGAAGTGGGGAAGAGGTTTGTGTAGCATCATTGTCCTCTTGTGCTGCTGCTTTCCCCCAGGGCTATTTTGGTGCTCAAACCACATATTGGAAACTTAGAGCTACTTCTCCCCCCAGAATAGCCCAGGTATTGCACTTGGACTGAGGAACTACCCATCTGCCCCTCTCTGGCTGCTTTCTTGACTCCCCTCTTTAATGCCTTGATGTTTCTCAAGGTGGCTGTGTGGATCTGGAGCCACAGCTGCCCCAGTCAGTGCATGAGGAATTGTACTTCTATGTCACATAACCAACAGTGGGGACTTGTGGGGCTCTGGAAGCTTCTCTGTGACTTCAGATCTACCTGGGTGTAAACAAGGAGGGGGCTATTATTGCATGTACAGCCTGGTGCTACCACACTCAAGCAATGAGACCCCAGTGGAGCTGCTCTCCTTGCCTCTGTGACGGGCTAGCAGATGGATATGGTGTGTCTTGTGGGTTTCAGTATGCAAAGGAATGGCCACTGCTCCTCCAGCTGCTCATAAAGCGATCCGTGTCAGCGGTAACCCTGCGTGTAATATCAGAAACAGCAGGCACAGATGGAAAATCACCCAAGCGCAAGTCGTTCTGACGTGCTCCATGTCTGGCATCAGATTCCTCGGAAAAGATCCTGAGGAATCTGGAAACCGTGGCACATGATGGATTATTTCGGGCTGGGCCTGTCTCTTCCATGCAGCTTATTTCTGTCAGTCTCCGCTCCTCTCGACAGCTGGAGGGTTGTGGAAATGCAGCTCCTCTCTCACTGCCTTTACTATTCCTGCTCTGCTAACAGGCTGGTGTGAGTCCGAATGTGACACGTGTGAATGTTGATCGTATGTCCTAAGGTGACAGAGTCCTGCAGTACAGTTTGCTCTGTTCTTTCCAGCAAGCATGCAAAAAATAAGCGTGTGTGTTTGCTGGAAGCCAAAGACATGCTCAAACTCCTGTTATGTTCCTTCAGAGTTGGTTAGTGATTGTGCACCAAGAAAAACAGCTCCTTATGGGTTACAGAGAAGAGGCAGATTTAAGTCCATTGGTATCTTCTGATCCCTGCCACTAAAACCTGCAGAGGCTCCTTCCAGCTTATCCTTCTGGCATATCCTAAGCTCTTCCATCACAGTTCTTCCACTGGCCCTGTTGTTGCAGGACTGGATGTTAGCAGTGCCCAGGCAGCATTGGGCGGGATGAATTGTGGAGCATGGTGCTCTGGATGCCAAGCCAAGGCTCTCAGCGCTGTGCAAGTGTGGGGCGAGACACAGGGAGATGCTCTGTGTAACACAAGCTTATGTCCCAGCCTGTCAAATGTGCAGCAGGATGCTGCTGAGCAGCTATTTTGTAGAGCTAATGCTCTTGTCAGTATTAACTGAACAGTTCCCTTTAATGACATTGAACCACGTATTTGGGTTTGGGCTGGAAGGGACCTTAAAGCTCATCCAGTTCCAACACCGTGCCATGGGCAGGGACACCTTCCACTAGAGCAGCTTGCTTAAAGCTCTTCACTCTCGTTTTCCTCTACCTGGTAATTTATTTCAAGGTGTCTGGCTCGGTGAAGGAGCCAACTCATCTTTGGGCTCGCTCTCTACAGGATGGTGCTCTTCTAGTAGACACACCAGGGCAATAATGGCACTTGTGGGAAGGGTGATTTCACCCCGAGGATTGCTTGAACCCCACTGACACAGGTAGAAGGAGCAGAGCAAAAGCTTTGGAAGTTTCTTGCTTTGGGAAAGGAGGGGAGCTCAGTGCAGAGGCTGCTATTTTCTGGACACCAGCCCCAAATCTGTTCTGTTTAGTGAATCGCATAATGCACGAGACCATCTAAAGGGGGCAAGATGAGCCACGAGCTTGTGTAACAGTTCCAAACCCTGTCCCGTGTTGCTTGTTCACAGCCTTCCTGGTGTTTGCACAAGGGAACTCTAATGCCATTCCCCTGCCATATTGTTTCCCGTGAGGATCTTGGCAAGGAATGCCTGCTGCAAAAAATAACCCGTGGCAAATGCCATCCGTTTCCATTACTGTATGGGAACGACTGCCTTATGTAAGTGCAGCGTGAAACCGCTGCAGCGCTCAGATACAGACGCTGCTGTGCTGGGGAACGTCCTGGGAGCACAGCGGGCATTCTTGTGGCTGATGAAAAATCAAACCTCATCATCGCTCTGAGGTTTGCTCGCTCTGAGGTTTGCTCTCTCTGAGCGCGTTTGTGTGCTGGGCTCTCTCTTCCTGTGTATTAAAGGCGCTGGGTCGGACCCTGATAACTCGGAGTCTATTTTTACCCGGTTGCTGCTCAGGCAAACCTTTCATTGACACTGGCTGGAAAGCTGCCCAAGTAAAGGGCGCTGAGGGAATTGAGAAGCTGGCTGTAACTCAGCTCTGTTTTGATTTCTGAGATTCCCTTTTGGAGGTTTTTCTCTATATCGTATGTGCTTGCTAACGCAGATTTAAAGCCGGTGCAAATTTACACTGCACTGATTTTATGCAGCTGGGGTCTTTTATGGCTCTGCGTTTGGATAGGTGTCCTGTGGGTGTGTTCTTGGTTGGATTTCCCCATGGAAGGGGCAGGGTCTGAGGCAGAGAAGCTGGCTTGCACTGGCTGTTTATTTAGCATGAAGAATATCAATCATCTTTCCTTTCTTCCCCAGCACTGGAAGCATTTGGGGGTTCATGACAGGGATTCCAATGAGTCCTCTCCAATCTTGGAGCTTTCCCTGCTTTTTTTCCTTCCAACCCACTGCCTCCAAGCTTGTTCTCACTGAACGGCTGCCACTCCATCACACAAAGGTGATGGGTTTTCATTGGAGAGAGCATGTGAAAGACACCTGAGGAAGAACGGGCTTGTGGAGAGGAATGCACATCCAGCAGATGAAACAATCCCCTGGCATTCATAAACGCCTGCTAGGTGGGAACTCAGAGCCAGGGGCAGGCAGAAAGGAGGATCTATTTCCTTTGACCATTAGCTTGAGCTTTGATTTTAGCCTTGCTAAAATCATGCACTTGCTCCTCAGGAAGAGTTTGGGTTGAGGTGAAACCAGACAAGTCCATCCTGGACAGATGGTGCCACAAAAAACAGCGGCAGAGAGATGTCGTGAGAGGAAATGGAGGAGTGAGTGGGAAATGAGGATGGAGAAAGGGAATATGTCTGAGGAGGAAGGATGCGAACCAGTCCTGTGAACAGGGGGCCTGATGGTACGTGAAAATCCTGTCAACAAGAAGAAACTTGTGTGAGTGCACAGGGGCTTTCTGTTTCCTTCAGTGGCACTAATGAGAGTTGTCAAGCTGCGGCTACTTATGGGACACAATCAAAGGCTTTGTTCTCTTCTTTCTCTCCACATCCTGAGCTCCACTTCCCTGGTGCTACCACTCGAGCGAGTTTGGGAACTTGGGAGCAACCTGTCCAGTTCTGTTCTTACCACTCTATGGTCCTGCCTGTGTTTTAACTAAGTGGCTCCTTTTCTAGCTATCCCTGGAGAATGCGGGTGAGACCGGGCTTTGGGCCACAATATTGGTCATGAAAAATAAGCTGTGGTCTGATTGATGATGTTTTGACATTAGGAAGGCGGTAGAGGGGGAACTGCCAAGAGATATCGATTCCCAAAGGGTCTCAATCAGAGAAGAGATTCCCAAATTGCACTGTGACACTCAATGGAAACCACAGTCCTTCTTTGCTGGTGTCAGGCCTCTGCATCTCTCCAGAAAAGGGGGCTATCCCCATTATCCTCCCATCTCTACTAATGGTGGGTACATAGAAGTGACATCCTGCCAGTACAGCCTTCAGAAGAGGCAGTGAATAGGAGAGGAAGTAAACAGCTTGGTGGTTCTCAGTGGTACATGAAGCTCTCTGGGGACAGCAGAAGGGGGACTGCTATACCGAGAGATGCTCCTGATGAATATGAATCAGCACTAACATAATGTTCTGTACACTTTCAGTAACTTAGACATAGTTAGACACTCACTGTCTGGCCAGTTTGCTCCAAGAAATATGTTGGATGGATGGCTATTCATTTCAAAGCTAATCAAGTTTAGCATAAGCTTAAAATGCACACCCTGTTTAAACCTCAGCTTACAGTGATGATGTGAGTAGAACAAGAAGCTTCCTTGTGTTTCTTACCCTCTGATATGACAGGTTATCCCAGCTACTGGCCCAGACAGCTGATTCAGCTGCAAAATGATAAACTGGGCTTCAAATGCAGCACTGAACTTGTGGGGGAAGCGTGCTGCCTTCCTTGGCATCTATCTACATCTACACCTATCATCATCTACATCTATCTACAGAAGCAACAAAATGCAGAAATCCCTTGTATTAAAAGCCTTTTTCACGAGGTTGCTGATTGACTGTTTAGGAAACCAAAAGGATGGAGTAATTTGGATAATTCTGCATATGAGGCCTCTCCTGTTTCTCCGCTTCATTCATTGCTGTACTTACTATGTAATTACAGTTAGGTAAAATACCATTACCCATTAATTCCCTGTTACTGATGAGGATGGAAATGAGTTACCACTTGTGTCTTATTTCATGCTGCTTAGTGCCTGAGCCTCCAGAGGAGCATCTCTGATATAGGTCTGTAGAGTAGAACCTGAACAACCAATATGCAGGATTTTGGTTCAAACTGACACTCGAGATGAATAAATTCACTTCATCCAGCACTGGAACAGGATCACCAATTGTCTTCAGATAATGGGCTGTACTTGCTATCTTCGCTTAGTGCTGAAGATGTTTTCTCCTAAGATTCAGATTGTCTCATTGCTGCCTTTTAAAATCAGTGTTTGAAGCAGATTCCTTCTATAGACAGCAGAGAAAGAAAAGCGTTTAGCAGGGATCCAGCTGAAGTGTTTAAGATGAGTGGCAAATTTCCCCCTGACTCTTACCTTCCTCATGTTCAATGGGTTTAATCCAGCCTGTTTCAACTCATCAATATTTATCGTAGTTGGTAAATTGTAGAGTGGAAAGGGACCTCTAAAAACCACCTCATCCATTCTCTGCTGTAGCTACCTGTGTGTAGGTGCCTATGCCTTCAAAGAACTCCAGCACTGGAAGCATGATGGCCTAATGCATCATTAACTCTGTATCTGAAACCTCTTCCCAAGCTGGAATCCAGTTTACTGTGTCTTCCTGGATGCTTGTTAGCATTTCAACACGGACAATTAAACAAGCGTATTAATGGACAGCAATTAATACACTTAATTCCCAATGAATACACAAAAATTCCCAAAGGTTGTTTAAGTGGGCAAAGAAGGAGAAGGGATGCTTAAAGTGCATCTGCAGACATGGCTCGATTTTGGCAGTGACAAGATAGTGGCTGTCTGCAGTACTAAAGAGATGTTTTAGGAGGTGTTTTCTTTGTGGAATTGAAGCATTTCCTATTTTCTTTTAAGCTGTTTTGCTTGAAAAATGGCAAAGGACTTCTGAAGGGCTCTCCCAGCTCCATTTAATGAAATAGGTTTGATTATTTGGAGATTTGAAAAGTAAGGGGAACTTCAGCAAGATGCTTTTTGCACCTGTGCAAGAGTCTCCCTGGTTCTTTTTTTAGCCTTGTGTATTTGTCCAGTGAGAGCACTGGTCCCTGGTGTTCCAGGTGGGAAGGGAATTCTTCCAGTGCTCATTCACAGAAAGAGTTCTCTGGGAGGGTACAAATTCTTCAGACGCCCATTAAATGATTACCTTCACCCCAGACTGCACACTGCAAAACACTTCCCCCCTCCAGCCTTCATGTCAGTGTCTATTCAGGCTTATGATTACAGAGCAGATCAGAAGATGTAATGCCCTGCTGACACTGCTGCCGTGGGCTCCACTCACAGATATGGAAAGCTCAGGACCTACACACCTATTATGGCTCCTGTTACTCTGAACCACTTTGCTGCCTGCTCAGAGTTTCCACACGGAGCAGGGCAGGGTCCATTCACCCCAGTGCTTCTCCTTGGTGGCACAGGGGAGTATTAAACACCCAGTGCTCAGCAGTTCGGTGCTCTGTTAGCCTGCATGTCCAAACACAGAAACCTGTCTGTCCAGCATTTCAAGGACTCTGCTTTCGGCTTAGCATAGGGATACATAAATAGATCTCGCCTTAAGACATCAAAGCTGGTTTGGGTCCTATTTGTGGCAGAAGTTAACTACTAACGGAGTAAAAATCCATAAACGCAATCTCAGATGTGTCTGCAGGTTTTCTCACTTTAATGTTCAAGAAAGCTTTACCACACTCTGTTAACTGTGATTACCCTGGTATCGTAAGTGAGAAAACGCAGAAGACTGAACTGCTGCTCAAACTAGCAGCACATGTAAATGCAGGCTCTGCCTGATCTCTTCCAAGCTGTCTTTCCCAATAGCTGGACCATGCTGCCTCTCAAGTGTGCAGTGGTGCCAATATCATTCAGGGCGATATTGAAGCTTTTGGCAAACACTTTAAATAGCCACTTAGCATATAACATGTGCTACGATTTCTCATTGTTTCTGAACCAGAAGGGCTTTGAATCTAATATAAAGCACTCACTGCTGATAAAGGGAAGCAGTAGTTCTGCTTGTGGCCAGAGGCACGGAGAGGTTTAGGTAAGATTGAGGGTGCAGATTCCTGAAAAGCCAAGGCATGTGATGGCTGCTCTCAGTATATTGGTATGAGACTCGGGGGCAGCACGTGGACTGTATACCCACGGGCAGGCTCTTGATCCACTCTTGTAAACTTGGCACATGCACTTCTTACATTCAGGAGCCCAGCGTTTCCATGCACCAGATGAGTGATGGCATGCAAACCAGAACATGCTGTCTTTTCCCCTTGTTCAGGCTGCAAATGAAGGAACGAGATTTCCTAGAATGATATTAGTCTCGGGTGTTGTAATCTTACATATATATACTTGCATGTAATCAGGTTTCTAAGCTACTTGGACGTGTCAAGCCCAGATACTCTGTCAGGATGAGACCTCCAGGTTAGAGTCTGAGCCTGGAGAGTTGTTCTTCATTATGAGGGAGAAGGAACTGGACAAGAAGAGATCAGGGACCAACGGGAGGAGACAGACTTTAAACAAGGAAAATGCTTTTACTGCTTGCAGTCTTCTGCTGGTACATCTGTAGCTTTGCATGAGTTAGATAGAACTCCTTGCTTCTCAGCTTCCTTAAATGTACCACGAGGGGAACACAACCCAAGCTGTACAGGGAGAGCTGTGGATGTATTTTAGCCAATGTACCCCCAAAGTCTTTCACAAATAGAAAGCGAGGTTCAAAACAAGCTCAGCTGGTCCGGGTAGAAGGAAACACACAGAAATGGTGTCCTCTGCTCCTGGAATGTACCCGTGTCTGGGACTGAATGTTACAGCAGTGTTCATTCAAACTGCATGCTCACAGCCTGGCACAGCAGCTCACGGCAGGGCAGGGAGACCAGCACTGCAAACCTTTGGAGAAGAAACGGTGACGCAAAGCTGAAGAATGCAACTTACCCAGGCTGGGGCTGGGAGCTCATCACAGCTTTATTCCTTCCATCTGCACCCATGTTTGACAGCCTTCCTCTCACAGTGCCTTGTGCCTTCGTGTTACGGTTGCAGAAGGCTGACCCCAGGGATGCTGCATTGCGTTGGCACCAGCCGCAGCTGTGAGCAAAGCATCTGCCTGCATCCAGCTGTGGTCTGCAGATGTGCATGGCAGCTACTGCATCACCTGGCTGCAGGTATCCAGTGACTTCCCAGCTATGAGAAATACTTACACAAACCTACTTCAAAGCGTGCATCCCCCCAAAAGATCTGGTACAGTGTTTCTGTACCAGAAACAAGCAAGTTATCCTTGCTGTTTAGACGGGAATGTGCCCTTGAATTTGGTTTTGAAAGGCAGAAGATACCTATAGTGTCATAGGACAGGGGTTCAAGTGAAACCTATGGCTGCAGCACTCAGCACCAAAAGTGTATTCAAATACCAGTTTTCTTTCTTCAAAACTAAAAGAAGACTCAGCAAAACCTTGGCTGTTCCTGTCTCCCATTCCTCCAGACTGTACCATTCTAAGTCTGGATCTTCTGAGGGCTTGAGCATAGATTAGCCCCTCTCTAAGCAGTCAGTGGCTGTGCTATTAGAACCTGGATCTGATTAGACCTAGAAACATGTAAGTGTAATAGCTCATACTTAGTAAAGAACCCAACAGGTCCCCAAGCCCAATACTTTTAGGGTTAATGAGCTCGGAGCACTTCCTATTAAATATAGAAACCAGTTTTCCATCTCACAAGCCAGTTATAAATAAATACTTTTTTTTTCCTCAGGAGAGCCTGGCACAGCCCCAGATGAACCTGATCAGCCTCTGTTGCAGAGCTGTAACAGGCTGCTGCAAACCTGCCCAACACATGGCAAGGCTGATGAGCTGCAGCTCAGCTGCAGAGCAGGGACACACCGTTTCCCCCTTGATTCTCTCTTCCCGTAGCTGAGATGCTCTGAGCAGGGCTGCAGAGGCTAAGGATGAGTGTGATCTGTAGTGATCGTCCCCTTCTCCTGCCCGCGGAGGGGAACGCATTGGTGGGGGAAAGAAACTAGAGGGAATTTGGTGCTTTGCTTGGTGTGTGGGAGAGAAAGGAGAAAAGTCGTGACTGAAACAGAACCGGAGATGCTGAACAAGTTGTTGCTGGTGGTTTTCACTGAGGACAGTTTGAGATTTGGGCTTGCACAAATAAATGGGAAGGAGAGCAAGAGTTTATGGGTGTGCAGGCCTACAGCTGGGAAGGGGCAGGGGAATGTGTTCTAATGGATGGAGAGAAGCGAAAACTCACTATTTGCACTGCCCTGCAGTCTGATGGAGACTGAGTCTGGATCTGTAACCTGCCTTTTTGGCCTTAATAACAACAGAATCGGGACATTTATACAACATTTACCTTCTTTTCGGTATACTACTTGCAAATAATCTGCTTAAGGAAGCCTGTAAATTGCCTCAGTGTCCTTGGATAGCAAGCACTACTGAGGGAGAAAACATCTCTGTTATTCTCATGCTACTAATCCATCTTCGCTGCTACACAACCCACAGATTCTGCATTTGAAAGGTAACCTGTACCAGTTCTGTGTGTCTAATCCACAGCAATGGTAATATGATGTTTCCCAGGTGACCAAGAGTTGGCTGGGTAAAGAGGGTGCTGTCAGAGATGCACCGGTGTGTGCCTCATGTTCATACATGGGGTGGAGAGGAGAAAAGCTGAGTTGGGTTAAGGTTTCCAAGAGGCCTAAGTGCTGTGTTATAGGAGTTTCGTGTTGGGATGTTTGAAGATTAAAGTGCATTCGCATAATAACTATGTGCAGTTTGCATATGGATTTGGCAAGCCCTGTGACAGGCTACACAAACTACACCTGCCTTGTTAGAAGACGGCTTTGAAAAGATGCTCCTGAAAGTCTATAGCTGTAAATATGCTTTAAAAAGCCTCTTTTTGGTAATGAATTTGTCTTCGCTCAGTCTTTGTATAGTATGAAGGCTGAGCTTTGAGCCTGTGTTTTCTGCTACCACTTGTAGACTTGGGCCAAGCTTGGGGCCATTTCTCATGGTGATCTCTGGGACAGCTGTCAAACAGGAGCTGGACCGAGACCAACAACTCAATCCAGATGCCACCAAGCAATCCTTAGCTTCTAATGACTCCTAGCCACTATTGCCCTGCATACAACTATAATTGGTAACTTGGGAGTGAAGGGGTTTCTTCTTCCCTTGACTAATTCCCTCTGCTATTCAGACCTCCCAAACCACTTTGACTGTGTTCCTTGTTTTGCTAAACTATAATGTTTGGGCTTCCCAGATCCCTTCTCCAGAAAGATTCAGCTTTTCTGGAAGGAGCTTAGGCAGGAATGTTTGCTGTTATTTGAGGCAGCAAACAGCTAAGTAATCCAATGTAAAGACTCATAATACAGATCAGCAAAAGGCAAGAGGGAAACAGTGGCCTGAGGAAATATCCCAACAAACCAGAAAGGTGTTTCAAAATGCTCACTTGTAAGTCATGTAATAAAATCACTTCAGCACAGCTGTGCCCTAAGGAATAACTGTCTAGATTTAATTCCTCTTAAGTAAGAGGCATTTCTCTGTGGGGAAAGGATGCTGGATGCGAGTTTTGTTCCTTTTCCTTGGGGGCAATGATATAGCTTCAAATATAGTCAATAGTGCCCAACATTCTGCAAAACTGAGTGGTTTTGAAAGATGGTTTATTTTAGCAGCTACAAAAAACATGCAGTAAAAGGATTGCCACCTTACTCCAAGATATCAGTCAGATACCAACTGAATGGCAGAAATGATGCTCCTGTTACCTACTCCTTCATCCCATGAGAAAGGCTTCCGACTGCTGCCTCCATCATACTCAAAGCACCTAAAAACTCAGAGATGAGAGTTACCAGTCCCAAGACCGTGCCCCGTATCAAGATATTCCAGCTGTAACATATTCCTGAATGGTTCTGCAAGGTATCTTGAAGTGCTCACTACAAATTGGGAACCTGAGAGAAACAGTGAGTACTGCCAGCTTTTACTCATGTTCTGATGTGCACTACAGGGAACTAATTTCAGTGCTTGGCACAAATAGAGTCATCTTGTTCCTTAGCAAAGGTGCAGTTATGCTAAATTAAGCATGCCGAGATGACTAAGAGTAATCATTCATCGTGATATCTTATTGAATTTTCAGGGGTCAGGAAGATGAGTCCGTTTTTGATGCTGAAAATGGCATTACCTGAATAGAGCCTATTTGGTGTCGCCATCAGT
>JAVHNF010020395.1:31894-53325 GCA_034783455.1 Micropsitta finschii | reverse complement strand
GATGATCTTTTGAGGTCCCTTCCAACCCTTGGGATTCTGTGATTCTGTGAAAAACTACCTGTGATGCACTGACTCTTAACCTGTCATTCACCAGCACCACCAGTTGACACTGATTTGCAGTTTCTGGTGCAACCAAGCATTAGATTCTTCTTTGAAAATTGCACGTGCTCAGGATTCCCACTGGCTGTGGGAAACATTTTATAGTGTGACTTCTGGTGTCTCATTATGTCTGATTCCACAGTTATGAAAGAGACAAGCATGCAGCATACTCATTGTTGCTGTTCACCATTGTCAGTCACTAGGAAGCCACTGAAAAGGGAGCTGCTTTAGGGGTTGCTTACATTGAGATGCTTGTGGTCTCAATAGGCCTCTGTAACAGTACTATGGTGAAAGGCACTCCTGCCCCACGCAAAAGGCTCAGATGCCTTCCTGGACAATCCTAAACAGGTCATTTCTTCAAATTCCACTGCACTAGGGACACTTAATATCTTAAACTATAAAGACGAAGTACTTTGTCTTGGATTTTCTTGGAATAGACCTGTGAAGAATCAGATTGGCAATTGTGCTAAATGCAGACATGTCCAGTAGGGTGGGAGTGCTGTGGAGTAATGTAATTACTAATGAAAGAGCGAATTAGATTTTCTGTATTTATGCTTAACTAAACTCAGATTTTACAGAGAGCAAGATTTTTATTGAGAAAAGTTGTGTTTTCAAAAATATTGAGTAATGATAGTTGCAAAGATGCGGAAGTTAATGTACATTCTTTAATAGGTATTTTTACACATCATTAGACTAATAAAGAGTAGTGATTGTGATGACCTGTTTATAAGGTTTTTTTATGAGGTTTTGCATGTACCATGTTCAATTATGAGATCTATTTTTTTTCTTCTGACCTGAAGTGTTGACATCTGTATTTGTAATGTTAATTCTTACCCAGAACTTAGATCAGTGGACTCTTCGGCAGTCTTGGTTGGAGCTGCAACTAATGATCAAACAGTGCATGAAGGAACCTGTGAGTATTTGTTTTCAAACTTTCTTATCTAAATATTTAATGCAAAAAAGTATGTTAAATTAAAACATAGCTACTAATGCACCAACTTGCTGTCAATACAGCTGCAGCTTGAGAACCCCAAAAGCAAACCATGCCTGCCCACAAGGATGGCTTGGATGTGAGCCATTCCACACAGAGTGGCAAGGAGCCAGAACCCTAAGTCACATCAGTCAACAGGAAAAATACAAGACAAATCACATGACTCAGTTAAACTTACACAAAAGGTTCTGTTTACAGAGCAATCCACTAGATTCCAACATCATACATAACAAACACATCATAAATGCAAGCAGTGGCAGCAGCCTCTGCCAGAACTGGAAAGCATCTGTAACCAGTATGCTGCATCACCTGGACACGCTAATGCCAAAAGAAACCAGAAATCCCATTTAGAAGATCAAAAGTCAACCTTAGACTCGTGTCAATAATATTAACAAGGCTGCCAAGAGAGCATACAGCTCCTGAACATGTGCACATGACTTTGTAGATGAGACCCGTGTAAAGGTGTATAACCCAGTATAAGGGTGGCTCAGAGCAGCCTTTCTAGTCATGCTTCTGCGTGTCCAGAACAGGGGAATTCACACACGCAAACAAAAACTCAGAACTATTTTTGAGGATTATCCTGGAAAACTGTCAGGAAATGCTGTGTTTGTGCATCCCACATCTCTAAGACAGCACAGTGTAAGTGCCATCACGTCTGCCCCACACAAACAGAAAGCCAGAAAATGTGCCTGTCTGGATGGATATGTGTTTTGTTTTGTTTCTTTTTTTATATATTTTTTAGCATAGGAGAAGGCAGTGACTTTCTGACAAAGAGCAAAAGGAAGAGAGAAAAGCAACAGCACTCAGGCAATACATGGAAATGAGGAAGGAAACAACATACTACACCAACAGAAAAAGTCTCATCTTTCTATACATTTCCCCATTCTTAATACTTTGCTTGAGGCTCCTGTCAGCAAAGGAACAGTGGATGAACCAGAGACAGCCAAAGACACCTCTGAATCAGCTGCTGCCAGGCTTCCTCAGGTATTTGTATGATCAGAGCATTCATGGTGGTGTGATGGGGCACTCGGTCATTGGGCTTTCAGATGAAAAAGGCTGATAAGCAGCAGTGTGCACCTTATCTTGAAAATGTCATTTAAATCTCTGCTGAGAAGGGCAAAATGGTGTGTGTTTACACACCAGAAATACCAGAAGCATATTACTTCTGGGCCATAACTGAAATTTCTGTTCAATGTTAAAATACATTATCATGTTAAGACAAATGGGGCTTGCCCTAGGCAATCTGCTCTTATACTTTGCTATTATATTATCTCAGTTTTCCATAATGAATATATACCATTTTAATTTTTCACTAGACATCAGTTTGCAGCAACTTAAACTTAGGCAAGGATTTAGATTCTACAAACTAGAAGAGAAACTGGTCTGTCTATTTAATGCATGTTCAGGTTTTTGTGTTTGTGTAAATCTGCCAGTCACTGTAAGGAACACTTAACTTTAAATACAGAATATTACAGTTTATGGTTTCTCTCTCCTTTTCACCCTAGTCTATTTCCAGCCATGGGAGACTTTGCAAATGAGAGCATTGTCAGCAACTCCAGTGGAGCACCTTCCTCTGCGCTGTGCCACCAAGACACCACAGTCACACAGCTGGTCTTCCCAGCACTGTATACACTCATCTTCCTGCTGGGACTCGTACTAAACAGCCTGGCTTTGGGGGCTTTCTGCCACATTCCAAGCACATCAACTTTCATTGTCTACCTGAAAAATATCTTAGTTTCTGATTTGATAATGACCCTGATGCTTCCTCTGAAAATCCTGACGGACTCTGGCCTGGGACCATGGCAACTCAAAGCCTTTGTCTGCCGCTTCTCAGCCGTAGTGTTTTATGACACCATGTATATTAGCATCGTGCTACTGGGTCTCATTGCTTTTGACAGATTTCTCAAGATTGTGCAACCTTTTGGGAAATTCTGGGTGAAAAACCTGTCCTCAGCAAAGATCCTCGCAGGTCTGGTCTGGCTCTTCTTCTTTGTTCTCTCTCTGCCTAACATGATCTTTTCAAACAAGAAAGCAACACCCCAATCTGTGAAGAAGTGTGCCTTGTTGAAGAATCACTTTGGACTCAAATGGCATGAAGCTGTCAATTATATATGTCAATTCGTCTTCTGGTCTGTTCTCATCCTCGTGCTTCTATTTTATATAATTATTGCCAAAAAAGTCTACGAGTCTTATATGAAAACACAGAAGAAAGACAACAAAAGCGAATGGAGGGTCAAAGGAAAAGTATTCATCATTTTTACTGTGTTTTTCTTATGCTTTGCCCCCTTTCATTTCAGCAGGGTCCCCTATACCCTGAGTCAAACAACCACCCGAATAGACTGCCATCTGCAGAATCAGCTCTTTGTGGCAAAAGAAAGCACTCTGTGGCTGGCTGCCATGAACGTCTGCATGGACCCCCTGATATATGTGTGCTTGTGCAAACCATTTGTAGAAAAAGTGCTATGCAGGAGAGTAAAGACATTTCAGAAAACAGTTCATACAAACCCTAAAACCGAACTAGACACACGAATGTCTCCTACTGAATCTTGATTCTGCAGCTCCACTTGCTACAGCCTCCGCATATTCACTTAGAACTTAAAAAAATAGTATGTTTTACTTCTGCTGTAAAAAATGAAAGAGCAGTTGTATTGTAATATTAATACTTAATAAAACCAGCTAAATGGATTTCCCAATTGATGCTCACTGCTTAGCTTTAATAGGCAAAAAGCTGTCACTCAAAGTGCTGGCCCTGATCTGACAGCAATGTTCTCCCAAGCTGGCCTCTTTCCCTGACACCATCATCAGGAACCAAAGCTGTGGAAGCCCAGTGCATTTTGGCTCTGCTTGCCCAGCAGAAGTAGCACTGCTGCTTTCCCACCACAGAAGTCTATTACCCAGTCTTCACAGCCATCACCACAGCATCAACTACGCATAACACTAATAATGATCAGCTTGTAGCTTTGCACTGCTCTGCTGGCTCTGCAAAGTGAACAAGAACAGAAGTTTTTCTGATTTGGTCCCTAAATCATGCCCACCACATAGAATACAGACAAAAAAAAAAAAAAAAATAGACATACAGCCTATGAATTAAAGTACCTTCATATAACTTAAGACACAATCTACAGAATAATTCTATCTACTTTAAACAAAAAAACTCTTACTTGTTAACACTTGAGCTGCTTACTGACTATGGCTGCTTCTAAGGACAATTTAGCTTTATTTGAAATTCAAACCCAGAGCTATTGGCTTTGTATGTCAGTAAGTCTTACTCTGGGTATCAGCTCAGCTGGCATGTCACAGGCCAGGGAAGAGTAAGAACAGAGAGAAGAAGGGCACAGTTCCTCCCCTACCTCCCCACTTCTTTCACACACATAATTACTTTCCTACCACCTCCACTGCTTCACCATCCTTCCCCTGCACTCCCAGCAGGGACTTCAGGGGAGAATGCAGTCAGCAATGCCCCAGTCACCCCAGGGCACACTCCTTGTGGGGACCAGCAGAAGACCCAGGGCTGCTTCCCAGCACTGCAGCATTCATCCCTACCCTACTCACCAGAAGGGAGTACTCAGAAATGTCCTTTGTGGTGGCATGTTCACCCTTTCCAGTCCCAATGACAGGCAAAGAGAAGGAAGCAAGCAGCACTGCCTAACCCTCCCCGTCCAAAGAACCCCTCTCCACCTGGCTCACCACACCACTCTCTCTTAGCTCTTCCACAGGGTAAAGTCCAAATGGGCTGTGCTCCATCCAGAAGCTGCTTTTTAAACCAAAATCCTGGGGCTTTTTTTCACTATTTTAAGACATGAAAGAGATATCAACCATTTATTGACTCCAACTCTACAAAGCACATTAAAAACACTGTTAAATTTACCTTATCCTCAGTAATGCTTTCTTGCTTCTCAGACAATGTGTCCCCATTGCTTCCTGTCCCCTGACATACCTACTGCCTCTGCCTCACGTGCTGCCCAGGTGACACAGAATTGAAGAAGGGGCCTCAGGGAGAACACCAGAACTTGAACTCTTCCATCAGCCACACTGCTGGCTGTAGTGCCTGTCACCCTTTCTGCCCATACCCTGACACTCATATACCACTGCTCTGTGACACACTGAAGCCAAGGTGTGGGAGTCCCCAGCACTCCACTGAGGAAATACTCATGACCCTGTTAATAAACTCCACCCTTTCCCAAGCTCTCCTGCTAGCTTTGTGCCTTCTCACAGGTGCTAGATGCTCTGATCACTCAATTTCTATTTTTAGACATTAAATATTTACAGCAGCCTAGCACAGTCACACGGGTTGCTCCGTGCAGCCCAGTTTTTCCTCAGCTGTTTTTAGATTACTGTGCATTAATTACATCTGCCTTTGGGATTCCCCAACCTCTGCCACACAGGTAGACGTATGTCTCATTTAGTAATTTCTATTCACTACATCTTCTCCACTAGGCATGTTACATACTTCCCATTACTGTAACACCCTTTTACAACTGGAAGCTGAACTAATCACCAATCAGCTCCCAGCTGGTTCGAACTTCCCTATAAAACCAACATTATATCAAAGAGTGTCTTCCTTTCAGGATTAAATGCTATTCAGGAATTAATCCTCCCCCTCTCCCCCTCCCCCCCCCCCCCGCATTCAACAGGATTAACTTAGCTACTTTAGTAAAAATAAATATATTAAATTCTTAGCTGCTAAAACAGTCACCACTTTAGCAACTGCTTAAAGAAACATAGGCATAATCTGAAAATGTTTCTCCAAGCCTATTGACAAGCACAGCAATTAATGTAGTGACCAGAGTTAAACATCAGAAGATAGATTGAAAACAAGCAGTGATCTTTCACGAGGGAGGTGCCCATGGAAATCTGTGTTCCTGAGCTTTCGGTGTATATAGGGAAGAATTCACTATGAAACTTTGCAGCTTGGTCTTCCCTCTTCCAAATGAATCACACCAGCACAG
This sequence comes from Micropsitta finschii, assembly GCA_034783455.1. Taxonomy (NCBI): domain Eukaryota; kingdom Metazoa; phylum Chordata; class Aves; order Psittaciformes; family Psittacidae; genus Micropsitta; species Micropsitta finschii. The sequence goes on along the minus strand of JAVHNF010020395.1, from coordinate 47,286 downwards.
CCGATACAGAGGTCCCAGGGACTTTCCGCACAGACTAACATAAAGCTCCGGATCTAGAAGTGGAACCCTGGCCCATTTTTGTGGTTATTACAGAGAGAGACAGTAACGTAAGATGGGCAATATGGCAGTGATAAACTATGAAAATGCTGAAGAACAGAAAACTTATTCCACTGTGAAAGTTTCATTTTCTCATTTCTACTGCTTTTAACACCAAGCTCACCTTATGCTGTGCACAAACACGCTGGCAGTACACACAGTGAAGTACTAAGAGCCTGCATGTAAGGGTGGGTGTAACCACAAAATGGGCTGAGTTGCTCCTTAAAGAAGGGGTGTGCCAAGGCTTCCAGAGGAGTCTTAATCATCTGTTTTTCAGCTGCTGCTTGTTCGGTAGGTAAAAGGGAGACAGAGTTACCAAACTGCAGCAGAGAAATGCAAGGTGAGTGAAAGGATAGGATTCCTGGTTCTTCCACTTACAGGAAAAAAAAAAAAAAAAACAAAAAAAACAAAACCCTCCAAATTCTAACATTTGGGATTTTCATTTTTTTTCTGCAAGTTTTTAGATCCTTTGTGCTTCCTAGATTTAGTGCTTGTGCAAGACAGAGAAAATGCATGCAACATTCCCACCTTATGCGTACTCACTCCAGTCCATCACCACAAAGCAGCAGCAGGGCTTTTCCTTCCCACAGCCGAATGTTCACTTTTTTAGCTTGCCTACGCTCCAGACAGAAGCAGCAGACAACCTAGAAACTGAAAAACTGGCACCAGGCCTTTTAACTTGTTCAGACAAATCAATCTTATTCCAAGCACCTACGGTCCAAGATTCACACAGAAACTATTGACACTTTTTCTAAACATTTTTCCAGGTTGTTTGGTTTCCAAAAGGGGAGCTACAGGTTACTAGGCAGTTGAGTTTTGTAGGAACTCAATCGTATTTGGGTACGCAAAGGTTTTCATATATTTTTTTGTATTTTTTTACCTTCTTGTGTTTCAGAAGAAGGAAATATATTATACCTAGAAAAAGAAACACGTTATACCTTTGCCTAATACACAAATCATCTAGTCTCCCAGATTCTGTATTAGACTACCTCTTCTCAGAGGCACAGGAAGTTAATTCCTGAATGCCTAAAGACAAATTCTGCACTTCATACATGTCCCGACTCTCTGGCACAGCGACACACATCCTTCCATCATGGTTCCTTCAACTCTTGAGTACTGAGAAAACTCTCATAACATACAGCAGTACTTCAATTAATTAGAAGTGCAAAATAACAATTTGCATCATGAACACGAGCTCGGAAACCAAGTTGAGCAACCAAGGCATTACCCATATGATGACACACAAACACACAGAGCCAGCAGGTCATATATGAAAACTAAAGGCACTAGAACAGGCCTAAGTCTATAGAGAGGATCAGCCAGCCAAGGTGTGCAACTCTAGGTTGCCTGTCAACATCAGGTGAGGAACAATGAAATGAGCTGTTTAAAGTCAGCTCTTAATTAGTCCCTTTCAGTGAAAGCCATCAAAACAGTGATTGAAGTAAACCACCTCAGGAAAGGGGAAGGGTCAAACTCTTCCAAGACACTTCCATTAACAAAAGCACCTCCATCTTGAACATCTGCAGGTAGAATGCTGGAGGAATCCTCCCAGTGTTGCAAGCCCTGATCCTGCTACCACTTTTCTATGTTTAAAAAAATGTCAGTCTCATATATTATCCAGGTAGTTAATCTGCTTTAAAAATAACCCTGTAGTTCATATTGCTAAATGTGATAGTAAAGTAGTTTTAGAATGAAGCAACACCGTAATTTTTGTAATAACATTGCTCAGGCTCTTATGAAATCTGAGAATTGCTCTCTAATCAACAGAACACAAAAAGGGACATCCAACCTTTAAATAATGTGAACAATAGTAAAGTTATAGGCTAGCTTTCAGCTTTTCTTTACATCAGAGCTTCACATGTCTTTTGCGCTGTTTTTACGATAAGCTCCACAGCATTTCCTTTTCATGTGCCAGCTAGTCCTGACATGCTCCAGCCTGAGAATAGTCAAGCAACAAGACTTACTTAAAAGCCTGCTAGGGGATGCTAACATAGTGGCTTCTAACTCATTAAGTTTTATTGATACACCAAAATATAGAGACTTAAAAAAAATTAATGTACCATTGCACCACATTCAAAAAACAAATCCATTCTCATGTAGATTCTATGAATCTATTTATTAATTGACCACTCACTATTAATAAACAGACTTTGGTGTGTGCACTCCATTCACAGAGTACCAACTATTAAACACATAGGTCCCTGCAGGAAATTAAATTATATTTTAAACATTTCGTGTTTCAATTTCTTCCCTTCTTGCCACACCGCGTCCTGCAGCACTGTTTCCTACACCCCAGCCTAAGACAACACCAGCATTAGAAGTGCCTGAATAACAACAGTGCAAATCCACCGTCATGCTGTGTCTTGAGTGAAGTCCACGGGACTGAGACCAGAGGAGCAGCCACATCTGCCAGCACCACCCCAGGGCTGGAACTGTACTCAATGCCAGTACAGCACCCAGCCTGGGAGCACATGATCTTGTGCAAAACACAAGCCAAACGTGTAACTTTCAGATTTAAGTGTTAAAATACTGTTCATAATCAATCTGCAAATCTAGTTCCAGCCTTCAGCCCTGGCATCCAGCGGTCTGCTGTTCCTCAGAACAGCGGCAGGAGCTCATCTGATGGGCCCTCACCTGAGGGCCATGCTGCCAGGCAGTCTGCACAGAAACACTAGAAGCAAGACCAATGCAGCACAGATGCTTTCTTCAGTGCCCAAGCTATGAAGTCTCTGCTCTGCTAAGGATCTCTGACACTGGAATTGGGGGCTGTCCAGATATCCCAAAGGAGGACCATCTATTACAAGATCTCTCAATGGAAGAGAGAGGATGTTTTCTCCTGCAACTTCAGCAATGTTTCCCCGGAAACATCAAACAGAAGGCTTCTCTTCAGGAAACCTGAAAGACTAACTCTGTAGCCTCCAGCAAGTGGGTGTCCACCATCACATCTGGAGGAGTGTTCGGACGCAGCTCAGAGAGACAGGTTTCTGAAAGATGGGGATTTTGAAGAAACTAATCCCAGGCAATTTTCAAGAACCCAGCACGAGAATCGACCTTCACAAAACTCTCCCTTGAAAGAATGCAGTATCTGAGAGGTGAGCCAAGTAGCATCATATGGGAAACTGGCTTGAAACATGTGGTGAACATTATTTCTCTGTGTGTGCAGAACAACAGTCATAGACTGTGACACTCGTCAACTACACCTAGTACAGAGTCCTTTGCACAATCAGGCCTCCCAGATACAGTCAGAAAATCACTGCTGGTAATACCCACAGAAAAAGACCAAGAAGAAATCACCTTGTCAGAGCTTAAGCTCACGGAGCTCTAACACAAGTACTAACTGGTCTAAGTCGTAACAAGGCCAAAGAACAGACCGTTTGGACAATGGTTGCTTTACCAGTGGTAACTGCAGAGGAGACGACAGTGGAGAAAAAGTGGTGCTAAGGTAAGATGCAAAGTTGAGTATTAACAGGTCTGACTCCAGCATCAAACATCTGGTACTGGGGAAGAAATCTGAGAAATCTCCAAAAGTGCAAAGAAACAAAAAGATTTAAATAATATCCCTCAAACTCTCAGAAGGAAGAAGAGGCTGACCCCTAAATCAGCACAGAATTTGCACAGCACTCTATACTCAGATAAACCAGATTCTGAATGTCAGCCAAAGAGCTGCCAGTAAAAGACCCAGGATGATTAACAAAGGCAGAGGTATTCTCATAGCTCTGCAGCCTCCCATCTACCACAAAGCCACAGGAGAAAGGGCAAGACAAACAGCCCTGTACAACCTCCAGAGGAAGAATGAGATCTCCACTTAACAGAGAGCTAAGTTAGTGATTTACAGAGATAGGAGAGAAACACCTTGAAAACGATTTAATGCTGTGCAATCAAGCTGTTTGTGCAGCTACACAGAGAGCTTTAGGGCATTTGAGCTGCACTGACTGATGACAGCACTTACCACCATATTCAGGGGGGGCCTCACTGCCCTCTCCATGGGATAATTTCTCAGTTTGAAGGAGCAGCCTACAGATCATCAGTCAGGCATGTACTCCTGTCCTACACAGGCTCCACCTAGAACAGAGAACTGGACCACCACAAGCAATGTTAAGGTGGCAAATAACTGAAAGCCACAGAGGAGATGAACCAAGGATTGGAAGGAAAACCAGAAGGCACCATTGGTCTAGAAGCAGGACAAGCAGTTGGGAAGAGAACAAAGCAGAAGCAGCTGCTAAACACTGGAATACAAGGAACAGCTGAAAGAAGGTGAAATGGTGGCTGGCACACATTGGTTTATGTAGCAATGTGCAAGGTCTAAGAGAGGCAGAGACTTCGTCAAGCCTCCTCTCCCTTACTGCAGAAAAAGCCTTCTCCATCCTCAGGTGATGCAACGTGTGTACTCCAGCACATGTGCAACAGGGACCCTCTCTTAATGCCAGAACACCCAGCTCCTGAGATCAGTATGGCAGCTTGTAGTAATAAAGCTGAAAACATAAGAGAGACATATAACACATGTTCCTGCTGCCTCCATTTACATTATCTGTTTTGCCTTGCAAAAGTTGGTCTTCAAAGATGAGCCATGTCAGAAGTCTCCTATGATCAGGGACTGTACCTGCTTCAAGGGAGAGGTCCTGAGGCAAGTGGGAATTTTACAGTCTGCCCACTAGCTGAAATGTGGAAATTAGTACAGAGCTTCCCTGGACACACAGCCAGAGGAAGCTGTTCACCACTACAGAGAGGCAGCTGGTAGGTCCAGCTCCTGCTCCCACTCCTCACAAGGCTCCACGTGGCTGTCAAGGCACTGATGCAGAAGACTGTCCAGTCTCAGAAGAGAGTGGCTGGGAACCCAGCTCCTCAGATCTTTGACAAAAAAGAACGAAACATGCATGAAGAAGTCCAGGCAGAAGAGAGCAGTCTGAGATATGTGACTTGGCAGCCATTGCTCTTATAGCATTTCGATTGTTTCTTCTGTTCTCCTGAAGATTTAATGAGGGAGATAAATATATTTGCTTTCTTTTTAAGAAGGTGGCAGAAATGGGAAATTAACCACTCATTCCTCTACTGACACAAAACAAAATTTTGTCCTGATGTAACTATTGCTATGATTATTTCAATGCTCTTTAGACACTGAATTATCTTACTCTAAATGTGTGTACACCCAGGACCACTGACAGGATGACTGCCAGAGTCACTGAACTGAGAGAGTCTTAAAGAACACTATCTCAATAAAAGCATGCATTAAACAGACCGTAGAGTCATTTTAGCTGAAATGTTTAGTTACAGACTTAACACTTTGCTTTCATCCTACATGCTATTTAAAAGAAGATCTATTCAAAGCACAACATTAAAAGTGTCTAAATATAGTCAAATTAACAATTGACATGATAATCTCAATTAGCAGATATTTGCATCTATCCAGCACAAGATTTTTCAGCATGATGTTAAATTCACATTCACCCTGCAGACAAGACTGCATTAACCAAAAGGCACAGGCACAGTTGCACACGTTGCTGTAAAACGTTGCTTCAGACAGTTTGCAACGTCTCCCTGCATGAAGGCTGCTGCCTTTTACAGGCACTAACCTACCTCTCAGGTGAATCACTGTCTGTCCTGGGCGCCTGAGCTGCTCCGGAGCCAGGAAGTGAGCGGGAGTGCGCTGCTCACCTACCTTGGCATGTGAGTCATTCCCAGGAATGAGAAAGCCAGTTGCTCCAGTTGCTCCTGGCCAGGGGAATTTTGACTCTCTGATCAAATATCGCAAAAAAAGCCATCAGAAGCAAAAAAGCTTACTTCCAGATATGGTTTATTTAACAACCTTATCGCAAGAAGCCTTCTCATGCCTACTGTAGTTTCAAGATGCATTTTGGACAAGTCTAAGGCACTTTCGAGATGCAGCTCCGAGATAAGCGGAGGACAACTATGGTGACAGGTAAGTGATCTTTGACCATCCGAAAAGCATTTGATAACTTGTTCTGTGAATCTTCTTGCTTTTAATCATCCTTGAGTGAATAGAAAGCAGAGGTTAAGATACAGTTGCTGAAAAACAGGCTTGGAACCATAAACTGAGTATCGGATCAATTAGAAATGTGAAAAGTTTTCAAAATAGCACAACCTTACTAACCTTGTATTTGTTCATTAAGCGTTACTTGTGACCTTTTCCTAATGGCAAGAAAAAAAAAAGGTTTTCTACAAATAATTTCTTCTAAGATACAAATTGAAGTGCAGGAGGGCTCACGCTTTCAATAACTTACTTCCTGATGGAGCTTAATTTATACAAAATAAGATGCATTAACTATAACATCTGAATCTGGTACAAAAGGTTTGTGCTGTATTCCTTTTCACCTCTTTCAGTAAAGGAAAGCATACTTGAATTCTCTTAATTATATTATACAGAATAAAGGTTCTCTTCCTTCATACTTCACTCAGATCATGTTAAAACTTGTCAGGTTCACTGGAAAAACCACATAGCTCCAAACAAGCAACTTGCAAACTGTATGTCTGATTAGTCTCAAAGCCTGGGAAATATGTAAGGTGCTTGCAAAACCCTATGCCATTTAAGGAGTATTTTAGATTGAAAAGGTTATTCTTAGTTATGAAGAACTGAAGGTGCAGCGCAATTTAAGTTTCTGTAGAGTAAAAAATTACTTGCCATTTGTGCATTATGGGGACTGTAGACATCTGCCTTCTCATTACATATGCTTGGTCTGGGTAAACTCTGGTAGTGTTTCACCTTTTTTTTTCTCTCTTTAAAGAAGATTCTGCAATCTTCTATTAAAAAGGGAAACCAGGAAACTCAGGCAAGCATTAAGGTGATGTCGCTGATTCACTCCCAGAAGCACAGGCCCCAGATCACATGAAAGCTGCCAACATATCTCTGGTTATGAGGGCACCTTACTCTTTGGGTAGGCAAGACAGCTCTCAGGCACTAGCCAGACATTCTCCTCCTTCCCCACTCAATGGGTGGTGGCACCTGGGGAAAGCCTCCAAGAGAGAAGGCCACGGGTTGGCTCTTGGAGGGAGAGGAGATAAAGGGAGCAGAGAAGGGGAGAGAGGCCAAAGGGTGTTCAGGGACTTCAGGAACAGAAAGCATCTGTTTGCATTAGGGGTGTGTGAGAAAAAAAGAAAATCTCAGCAGCACCCACTGCCGGTTCTTCCTCCTTCCCTCCCTCCCTGCGGAAGGTTGCCTTTCCCAGCTCAGCCTGCTGTCTCACCCTGGCTCCCCTCCCTAGCTGTCAGGCCCCCCCCAGGGCAGGGAGGGAGCAGGGAGACCAGCTTGCCCAGTACCTGCACCCTGCAGCCCGTCGTGCACTAGCATGCACCCGTGCTGGGTACTGGAGCACCAGAGCTCCCGGGGAGTTGGGAGCTGCCTGGCCACACGGATCCCAGGAGCACGGCTGAGCCACGAAGACACCTGGGCAGGGAGGCCAGAGAGGGAACAAGCACCTGGAGTGAGGCAGCAAGTCACAGTCTGGAGTCCATCCAACACCAAAGCAGCCCTTCAGAGGCCAGATGTTCCTTCTCAGCCAGGAAGCCTACTCCACTCATTGCACGTAACCCTAGATGAGATGTACCCAGGAACAACTGAAGGGCAAAGCTCCTTCTCCTCTTTATGACAAGTTGGTTGCTCACTTTCACACAGCAAAGTTCAGAAAGACTGCCTCTTTGACCAAGCAGGTGCTAGGAAAACCAAGTCGAGACATCTGCAGTAAGACTGTAGCATTAAATGTGAAGTGTGTAATATTTATTAAAGTTTGGAATGACATGAACATGCACCTGACGTAAGCCAAGAGCTATAGATTCACCACACTGTCAGGGCTCTGGAGAAAACCAGGCTGCAAGATACACTAACCCCAGTGCTGCCATGAAGGCACTAGAGGAAGTCAGTGATATGTTTCAGAGGTCTTAACCCTTCCCAACATAAAAAATCACCATACTGTCCTAAAAAGTAAAAATAAAAATCCCCACACCCTCAATTATCACAAGTAGGTTTTCACATCTGACCAACACTGAACCTGAGATACTACGATAACCACTACTTCTCATTTTTCTTCGAGAAAATATCAGTGACTTATCAAAGTGACGACTAATGATGAGCAGTGTCAATTAGGCTTACATCATGGCCCAGCAGCTTCTGCCACTAGACAAGGAACAGCCAAGCGCTGGCAAAGCAGTTGGGCCAGAGGCAGGGTGGCAGCTCCCTGCATCTGGCACCCCAAAATCCTGCCAGGATTTGCAGCCTGGCTGCTTCTGAGAACTGCAGGCAGGGAGGGAACTCTCCAGACTGCTCTAGAAAAATCAGGGTTGCACCAGGCTGAACTTCTCCCAGTCGTACCCCAAAATCCATGTGTCCTTTTCGTTCCTCTTAAAAATAGTGGTGTTGCTACAAGCAGCTAACATGCTTGCTTATGTCGCAGCAGTGTATACTGAAGCACAAAAAACCCAGCTGACATCAGCAGATGAGGATTTTTTGACCTTCTGCAATATGAAATAGAATTGCATATTAAAAAAAATTTAAAAAAAAACCACAAAAAAAAAACAAAAACCAAAAAAAAAAAAAAAAAAAAAAAAAAACAAAAAAAAAAAAAAAAAAAAAAAAAAAAACGAAAAAAAACCAGAAATTGTTTCAAAGCAAAGAAACATCTAAAAGCAAGACTTTTAGGAATTACTCTAAAATAATTTTAATACTTTAATACTTTAATTACTTAGGTTTAGGAATTACTTAAAAGTTTAACTGGCACTGTCTACGTGCATGTACCAATAAGAATAATTGCTTCCCCATGAGACACTTGTTTCACAGTATCCCCTGTAGCACTTGAGATGTGACAGATGCACAGTAGCTACAACGGGTGAAGGTGTAATGTGACCGATCACAAACCTCTTTTTTTTCTGCTCTGTGACCCAGACAATACCTTGACTGTTTCTAAAGTTTCTTCTCGAGCCTTTTATCTTGCTGTTTCTCATTGCATCATACCAACAATCAAACCTGAATGTCAGTATTTTTCAGCAAAAGGCTCCCGCCTGATGCCCATGAGCCCTTGGCCTCTCTCGGGCCCCTCGGAGGGCTCTGCCACAAAGCGAACTAGGAGCGGCTGCGTGGCACAGCCCTCTGCGGCAGCACCGAGCAGAGCCGCCAGCTGCTGCTCGCCTGAGTAAAGCCAGCTCCTCTGGAAGGAGCTCAAGACCACCCAAGCACCACATGCTGAAACCTAACAGCCAGGTTTTGCTCTTTGCCCAAACTATCGTGTTTATAAGACTTTAAGAGACTCTGACTTCAGGATAATAAAGCACACCGGATAAGTATGGAACAGCCTATGGAGTCAAAGGGTGATTACTTGACAAAGATTTCCATGCTGCCCGTTGTGCCAAGACCAGAGCCCATAAAAACACAAGTGACAGGAATGGAAAGGCTGGGATTGAAGCTTGTAAAGAGATTAAAAGAGGAAAAAGTTTAAGTTACTCTGGAGGAATACATGTAAATGTGAACCTGCTTCTGGCCTCCCCCTTGGAAGGGAAGACTAGGAATGTGACTTGGTGAGAGATTAAAACTACATCTTCCAAGCAGCAAAAGAACTGTAGTCCAGTGGGATGGAAAGAGGACAAAGTTTGCACATGACACCAAGCTGAGGGAAGCAGCAGGTACCCTGGGGAATGTGCTGCCATCCAGAGGGACCTTGGCAGGCTGGAGAAATGGGCTGACAGGACCCATGTGCAGCTCATCAAGAGAAGCACAAAGTCCTGTCCTCAGGAAGGAACAGCCCCTCACACCAAGACATGTTGGGAAGCCAGCTGGAAAACAGCTCCACAGGGAAAGACCTCGTAGACAAGTTGACTTGAGCCAGCAGCGTGCCCTGGCAGCACAACAGGCCAACAGCCTCCAAGGCAAAACACTGCCAGCAGGTTGAGGGAGGTGATCCCTCCCCTCCCAGCTCAGCACCGTGAGGCCACACCTGCAGCACTGGGCTCCCCAGGATGGGACAGGGACAGGCTGGAGCCCAGCACAGGGCCCTAATGCTACTGATGTATAGGGGGGTGACTGAGCTAGGGCTGTTTAGCCTGGAGAAGGGACAGCTCAGGAGGATCTTATCCAGGTGTTCAACCATATGAGGATTTTTTTGAGGTGTTCATCATCTGCAGGGAGGGTGCCAAGAGGACAGAGCCAGGCTCCCGTCAGCAGTGCCCAGTGACAGGACAGGAGACAGTGGGCACAAACTGACACACAGGAGGCTCTGTCTGAACAGAGGGGGGTTACAGTTACCAGAGAGGCTGTGGAGTTTCCATCCTGGGATATACCCACCGCTTGATGGGACACAGTCGCTGTCAGCCAGCTGTAGCTGATGCTGCTTTAAGCAAGGAGCTGGAGCTGATAAGGAATGGCAGAAGCCAGCACCAGGAGAGAGCTGAAGACTGCAGGCATTGTTTGACTGGGCAGCCCTTGTCAGCAAATGCTGTCAGCAGAGGGGCCCAGGCAGCAATGCTCAGAATTTGGGCACTGCCACCTACACCTGACCCCATGGAGGGAATTTGTGTGGAAGCTGCATCTTCCATGGGATATTCTTAATGGGAGGGTTCAAAGAAAGCAACTCTATAGAGTTACAGAACAGCTTCCACAAACTAGCAGTAGGTTTGTGCAATCAGAAACAACCATCAGCAGCATCTTCCAGAAAGAAGCAAAGGAAACATTCCAGAGTTAATCCTTTCCTTCTGTCTAATTAGAGGCTGCCATACTGAGAAAACATTAATTATCCCAACTTTGCCAACCACTGCATTGTGCACTCTTTTTTCTTTTTTTTTTTCTTTTTTTTTTTTTTAAAAAAAAAAAGGGGCAAGCAATTGCAATTGCAACACGGCTCCTCTGCCACTGCCAACAGCTTTTTACCTACTGCCCAGCGGGATACCATTTCTGTTAGCAGTTCTCTCCTAACTATTCATGTAAAAGCAACTACAGCCTAAAGGAGATGCACTTGAGCACTGTACTTCATACCCTGCCAGCCCCCCAGCAGCAAAGCACGACACACTGACCAGGACCCACACTAAATGTCTTACAGCAGTTTCTGCTTTCTGGTCACAAAAAATGAACATGCTTGTCATGAATGCAACAAAGGACTGCAAAACATTCCTTCAACATCACTTAAGAACTGCAATGTATATTCAACAGGAAAGAGTTCATACATCTTCAGATTCTACAAATAAGTTTTAAAAATAAACGGCATTACATCAGATTAACACATTTATAGATTTGTAACCTCTGTATAGAAAATCCAATCCTAAGTAATATTAATCCATGAACTCTTACCGTGGAGCAGTTCAAAAGACAGAAAAAAGAACAAACTTGATAGTTCAGGCAGCATCCCCAAAAGGTCTCATGTGAGCTATCCCACATATGGGAAAATAAGGGTTCATAATCACTCACTTGAATCAAGGAAAAAAAAAAAAAAGGCTACATTTGGACAAAATATTCTAAATGTGACTTTCAGAATAACATACAGTGGTATATTTAAATTTTTTTAATAAGTGAGGAAATCATGTTTCCCAAAGACACAGTCCCCAAAAATTGAGAATTCTGCATATTAAACAGTATTATTTAATGCTTACTGCAGCATTCTGCTATGCTCAGTTCAGGCTCTCCTGTAAGTATAAAACAACTGAACACGCTGCACACAAAATGTGAAATTCCAGGCAACACCTACAGTAAAGCGTGGGCAGACTGATGTAGAAAGCACAAATAAGCGCATTTATCTGGGTACTCAGATGCAAGGTAAATCTAGCACAGCCACTGGAAATATGCATGGTACTTTTAGCAGTAATAATCAAAAGACTGAGAAAGACCCCTAATTTCAGTAAGTGATGGCATGTGGGAAGCTCTACAGTTTACAGGAATAGTAACTACAGATAGTTTTTCTCAGAGACACTTAGGCAAAATGAACATGAGGAAGGAACTCTCCGTTAGCATCATGTCTCAGTGCGGATGTGAAAGGATTGCTCTCCTTGCAATTGTGCAGTTGCATATGCACACTGACACAGATATCAACTCAGAGTCGGACAGAAGCTTTCACCAGGAGGCATGCTCCCTAACTGGTGTCCCATGTCTTCTGTTGAAGATAAATGGATAGGATAGGGCAGGAACAGGATAGCATTCTGGAGACAAAGGAAGGAAGTTGCACCGCAGCTTGCCTAGGAGCAGGACACTGTGCTATTCAGAGAAGTGCGAGAGAAAACTTAGGTTGGAATTGAGGGGGAAGTTCAAGGAGGAACCTGAGAAAGAAGGGGGTTTTGTACTAGACACTGAAACAGATGAAAAGCTTTCTCAGCAGAGGCAGTGGTTCCTGTTTCTTGATATGACTAAGACAAGCGCTGTAAGCCACAGCTGCAGAAAGTTAAACCCTGGTTCTTATTTTTCAAGCTCTCCACAAGTCAGATGGCTAATCACAGCAGCATTACTGCATTACAGGGAACTAGCACATACTGTTTTCCCCTTACTGCCACACTCCAAGGAAGGCAGGCACAGGAGCCAAAGGCACAAAGCCTCAGAGGGCAATTTTCACCGTCTTCCCCAGCCACCCCATACTGAAGCAGTTGCCAGTTTGAAGCAGCAAACACGTGCCAGCCAGCTGAGTCAGACCATGCAGGGAGGTGGACACCACCATTCAGCTTGGCCAGCCTTTGGCAGGCATGCAGGAGCAGACACATGGGGACTCCACCACTGAAGCAGAGCATGACTGGGGTGCAGGCACAACAGAAGCTCCCCACCCACCCCAGGCAGGGCCACCAGTACCAGGCTGTGGGGCCATGCCAGTTGGGAGGTATCTCCCAGGAGGTAGATCCATGGCTTCCATGAGCAACCTGCACCCGTGTGACCACCTGCACAGTAGAAAGAAGTGTTTTGTTGTGCTCAGATGTAATTCCCCAAGTCTCAGTTTGTGCCCACTGCCTCCTGTCCAGTCAGTAGGTGTCACTGAATAGAAAGAGCCGGGCTCCCTCCTTCCAAGTAGCCATGCAGACTGCAGAAGCCCCAGAGCCTTCTCTGGCCCAAGCTGAACCACCGCAGCTCTCCCAGCCCCTTCACAGATGAAAGATGGTATACTTGGTATATGTTTTGAAGAACACTGTTTTACAGATGCTTGCCTTGTTGCTTAATCTCCACCTCCAAAGGCACTGCAATGCAGCAGCAACTGGCTGTGCAAGACAACCATTACAGAACAGAACCAAGCAAAACAGCTTCTTTAACTTTGCCATTACACCCTGAGTTTTACCATGTAGAGACAGAATCAGCAAAACAGGGCAGATGCTTTTGTCTACAAGCGGCTGTGGTCCTGCAGTGAACAGGAGTTTCTGAGTAACGTGAACCCTGGCACTACATGAGTTCATGTCACCACCTGCTCTGCTGCCAACAGCATGGTATCACTTGGCACAACTGGCACAGAAACACAGTTCCAAGGACAGGGATGTGACAGCTAGAAAAATGCAAAATACAATGAAGTGTGCAAAGCACAAGAGAGTAAGAGGCACATACTTAACCACTGTAGGTACAAATTCCAACAGGAACATCAAATTATTCCACTATGCATTAACAGTACATTAAGATACACTTTTACCAAAGGGGAGATGAACAATATTTAACAGAGGTCTCTGAGGAGGGAAAAGGTGGTAGTGTCCTTGATATTGGGATTGGGCTCTCTTAGTGAACAGGAAAAAGCAGCAAGGAAGATAAACAGAGTCAAGAAGAAGCAGGGTAAACCAGAACATTGAGGCCTGTTCAGGTGATGCAGTGCAGGTGTGGACTGAAATTAAACAGAGCAGGGATCTGGGCTCCACTTGTCTGCTTGCAGCTGCTTTACCCTGCAGCCTACACTGATGCTTTTTCCCCAAATCTTTACAATTAACTCCCTGATTTGGTTCTGATGTGCAACAGAAAAGAACATAATCACAGCCAGCCAATAGCAAATTTAATGAACTGCCTCACATTTCTATTGCTTACATTAACTCTGTCATTGCCAAACTTTATGGTGATGAACAGAGGTTGACTGGCAAGAAGGCACACGTAGAATCACAGAACAGTTCAGGTTGGTAGAAACCTTAAAGACCATCTAATTACAACCCCCCTGCCATAGGCAGAGACATCTTCCACTTGACAAGGTTGCTCAAAGGCCTGTTCAACCTGGCCTTGAAAACTGCAAGGGATGGGGCAGCCACAGCTTCTCTGGGCAACCTGTGCCAGTGTCTTACCACCCTCATAGTGGAGAATTTTTTTCTAATATCTAATATAAATTTCCCTTCTGTCAGCTTAAAGCCATCAAAAAGTTATGTGCTCAAATAAAAAAAGTCACTTAAAACTCTGCAGCCCTATGACCTAGAATATCTGGTCTAGCTCACAGAGAATTTTCCAGTGTTTAAAAAGCTGCAAAATAAGATGAAAAAGATGCTACTAGATTTGAGGATACAGAATTTCTTTAAACAGTGAGGCAACTTAAAGCCTTAGTCATTAGAAAAACTATAGTCATTCCCTACCCATATGACACTGAAGTCTGCTGTGCAACCTATTATTTCATTTCTCATCTGAGGTTTTAGCAGTCATGCATATAAACCAGTCTATCAACATTAGCAATAAAATATTACCTCATATGTGAAACAGTGTGTACTTAGCTTAAAGTTAATGCAGTTGACAGCCTTTAGGGGAATGATAGGAAAAAAAAAAAAAACAACCACTGACCAAGTGTATAAACTACAAGAAGTAAAAAGTATCCTGGTTTAAAAAGCTACTTGAATACAGGAGCAGCTTCTAGTGCATCTTCGAAAACATGCAAGTAGGATACATTTAGATGGAAGAATGACACAGTTGTTTAGGATGAAATTGGTCAGAAGTAAAGCAGCTGGAGAACTGGACAAGGAGTGGAAAACCAACCTTACCCAGCACAGAAATACCATATTCAAACAGGTAAAAAAGCCTGTGTAAAGCAGTCAGTGAACCAGTATGAAATACCTTAAAATAGTCTTTAAAGAGAAGGCAGTGTTCATCTCCCATTCCAAGAGAAGGCATGGGAAAGGGTGAATTCTCTCTATGTGGCAACTTTTTCCTGCTCCTAGAGTCTGCAACATAGTGGTCTTTATCAGAAAAAAATTAAGCTTTCGGAGTACAGGGATACACCAGATTTGACCCAATGAGCCTTGCTCACCCACCCCAGCATGTAAACAATGAAAACACACTACTCCAAGTGCTTGGCCTACCACAGTAGCCCTTAGCTTGATAGGCTAGGACAGGAAGCTATGAAAACACCTTCAGACTGGTGAGTTTCAGCAGGATCATCTCTGTG
>JAVHNF010020395.1:19389-31407 GCA_034783455.1 Micropsitta finschii | reverse complement strand
TGTGGATTATTTGCTCCTGGAGCATCAAATGCTGGTTGTAAAACCTGGGCATGGCCAAGGCCGGGTTTGGGGTGCTCAGGGTGGTGCTGGGGTGTTTGGGGTCCCCATTGACCCCCATGGCTGGGTTGCAGAGGGGGATACTGCCGCTGGCCATGCGTCCCCTCTGGGTTTGCAAATCAGAGGTGGGCGCTGGTACCTTTTGGCTCATTTCTTATATCAAAATCAAAGCACCCAAAAAAAAGGGAGAGACAGGAGGGGTCTGGCCTGGGGGCATTGACACCACCTTGGCTTCCTGGGGCATGGAAAACCTCCTCGGCTTCCCACATTTCTCCCCCCCCACATCTTCCAGAGCAAACTTGAGGGATGCAAACCCCGCAGCAGCAGCAGCAATGCATCACGCGGGGACGGGGCGCACGTGTGCTCCCGCACAGCCCCGGGGCTTGCACACGCGTGTGCACACGCAGCGGGGCCGGAGCTGGGGCCGGCTGCTCCGGGAGACAGGGTGCGAGTGGCATCTCAATGCGCTGCAGGCGGGAACAATGAGGAAGGAAACTGGATTCTGATCCATGCTTAGGAGGGGCTCTAGAGTTTTGAAGATGCTGTGGATGGCCCGGCTCTGCTGACAGTAAAGTGCATGAAAAGTGCAAGCTTGAGGAGAGCTTGAATGACAGGTAGGCAGAGATCCTCTGCAGTAAGGGAGCTTTCTCACCAGTGTCAGAAAATATCCATCAGTTTTCTGATGTACAACAAGAGACAGAGCCTTTGGAGAGTGCAAGGGCTGTCTATACGTGCTTTTTTGCAGTCTCTTAGTGACAACATCCACCTAAAAGCACAGATGCAGATGTGGAAAAAGGAACGAGCCTTTTTTGACAGGATTTAAAGCAAATCTCTTTGGGACCTAGAGACTAACTGGCAGTACATGCAAAGTCCCTCTAGCACAAATCTGATCCCCAGCTCCATTGAACCCCTCACCATTTCCAAGGGTTAAAGCACAGGAATACCAGAGCCAGCAGTCACACTGCTGCAAGTCCTAGGCAACCCAGGCGGTACTCCACCAGTTTCTCTGGACTGAGGATATGGGAGAGCACCCTCCTGCAGAGCCTGAGAACTTCCAGGGGCCAGGACAAGGAATTACACAGACTTGAAAGGAACTCTGAAAAGCAGGGAAATAAGCATCTTATTTGCATAAGACTATAGATATGCATCTTTTCATAAAATCACATATTCTTTTGATCTCTGTGCCTTCTGGGCATAAAAAGGATAGCTGCAAATTATAAACAACAGCAAAAAAGTGATAGGTTACTGCTTCTCAGACCAAGAGAAAACAAAATATCTAAAATACCCCAGACAATTTCATTATGGACCCCAGTTATTATAGGAGCAAATAATGACAGATAAGAAGCCAACCAATAATAAGCTTGAAAAATCAGAATTAAAATTTTTGCTGACACTTTAAAATGTACTGATTTGCTTTACTGCCATCTAGTGACAATTCAACACAGTTCGTAATGCAGTGATAATGTCATAAAAGTAGTTTAGATCTGCAAAAGGGCTTCAGTAATTTTAGCATCTGCTCATACCCATAAGAAAGGCAGTCAGATCTACTGCAATTGCTGAGGGAAGAATTTTTGTTACAGTGAGGGTGGTAAAGTACTGGCACAGGTTGCCCAGAGAGGTGGTAGATCCCTGGAGACATTGAAGGCTGGATGTGGTTCTGGGCAACGTGATCTAGTTGAACACATCCTTGTTTATTGCAGGGCGGTTGGACTAGATCACCTTTGAAGGTCCCTTCCAAGCCAAACTATTTAAGATTTTGCTAGTTTTCCTATCAAAACCTGTAAACACAAAGTGAAGCATGGTAAAACTAATGCATTTGTGTACTGGAAGGGTAAAGCAATAATCTGGAATGTAGTCTTACAAATCAATATTGTCAAAATTTCTGTGAACAGTGTCAAAACATTCTAATGCCATCACAGCAAAAATCAGATTCTGCAGTTTTTCCATATTCCCCATAGACTGGCTTTTGAAGTATTTCATTTAAAGCAATAAGAAAGGAACAGCAATTTACAATTTCCACCCCAATTTCATGGACACATTATAAAGTTATACACACATATCTCACAATTATATGAAACTTTTTTACTTCAAGAAGTGAGAGATGACAAGCTTCTGTCACTGAAATGTCCAAGAGCAAATATAAACAATGTCCAAGCAAGAGATGTGGAGAATGAAGTCAAGTGCCTTTACCAAGAAATAAGAAACCAGCTGCAGAGGCAGCCATAACAAAGGCATGAAGCCACCAAACCAGAAAGTTCTGGCAGTTAGGAGACAAACCTCATGCAAAGGTTTAGTCCAAAATTTTTGAAAGAAATCAAAATAAGACAAGTTTAGTCGAAATCCAACCTATTTTTACAGAACTTAACAAGCTTGAACTGAAGCCTGCTGGAATAAAAATTGCAAGATCATGCAGCTAAGGACAATAAGAAGACAGGTACAAACTGCTGCTGACCCCTGTGAAGCACTGAGGGGACAGAAAGTGTGTCAGTGCTGATCCCAGCACTGCGTTACAATGTATGGAGGAACTGAGCAAGCGAGACCCGAGAAAATGTTAGATGAGGTGTTCCAGTGGTGACAAGAAACCCACCCACCATGAAACAACCTTTTCTTAAGCCTCGTTTGTAAAACAGCACACAAATTTGGCAGTGGACTTCAAAGAAGGCTATCTTAACTGGAGCAGACACAGAGGAGGGTATGTTCAAGTCCTGCAGAAATACGAGAAGGGTTTGAGCTTGCTTCATCAGTAGAGTAAGAAACACGCAGGGGGCTAAGTATCCAAGATGAAGTTGGGTTCTTTAAATGAAAGGCACTGGTACAGGAATATACAGGACAGAAAGTGGCCACAGAGACATTCAGGCTGGAAATTGCAATAGTGTTTCTAAATATTACAGAGATAAGGCCCCGGCACAGCTTTGTTAGAGAGGCAGAGAAAGAAAAATACGTTTAACAGTGAAATTGATAGGCTTACAAAAGCTACCTTGGCAGAATTGCCTGCAACAATAAAGCAGGCACCCAGCCATAAGAAAAGATGAGGCAGTGATGACCCTGACAACAGAACAGCTGTGCAGTATCCAGAGGTCAGCCAGCAGCAGGTCTCAGCCCTTTCCCTGGGGGATGCTCATCTTACAAAGCTCCTCTCCATGCTGGGAAGAGGAAGGTAGGGTCTTCTGTTTTGCTTTGGGTTTAATTCCAGTTTATTTTCCCCAGAACGTAATGCTGGCACAGCCTATGCCACATCCTGGACCTACAGCAGCCAGTGGGACTCCTGAAAAGCATTTCAGCTGAAAACCTACAGCAACGCAAATGATGGGGTACAATTTCTCATATGGAAAACTGCCAGGTAAAATAACATTGGAAATTTATGTGACTGAGAAGTGTTCATTGTATTACAATCAATTCCTATCAACACTTTAAAGAAATAAGTAATTTCAGAAAAGGCTGTCTGAATACTGCTGAACGCTGCCCATGGGTGTCAGTCCTGGCTTATCACACCAGCCAAGTTCAGAGTATAAGCACTATGAAATAAAGCATGCTATAGTTTCATGAGATAATTTAGAAGTCTGAAGTTTTTTCCAAATATTTAGACATAAAATCTTAACAACCCCGGACACTGGGATTTTTAAATACGTTTAAATAAGCCAAGTTTTAAATTAGTGTTTTAATAGGCCCTAAGAGTCTCTCCAGAGTCCTATCTCTTGATAAACAGATCACCTCAGCTCGCAAGTTGCAATCTGTGAGGACAGCCAAGCACTGGTGCCCTGTGACGTTAACGTTGTGTTCCCAGCACACTGGCATGCAGCTGCTCTTGTCCACACCCCTACGTGAGACCAGCGACAGGCACTGCAGCCCTCAAGCTGCAGCACAGGGTGTGCCCCGCTCCCCTTGGGTAGCAGATGGATGAAGGGAACTCCAGTCCTTTTCACACTGCACTCAGCTGAGCTGTACGGGCAGCAGCAAGGGCAGGTAGGGAGCTCACACACAGCATGGAAACCTTGGGAATATACACACACCCACATCCTGCATTTTTTCCCTATCAAGCTATATGCAGAAGCACCTTGATAGTTCAGCAGGAAGCACAGATGATGTGCTTGAAACCTACCAAGCCAGAGGCATATTTATTTTGACATGTGCAGTACTTAGGACACTATTTTAAAGGCAGGTTTTCCAGGCTGGTTAATCAGGAATTGCCCAGAGATAAGACATTTTCTACAGGTCAGTTCTAAAACAGCTCCACTTGTAAAACGCTAGAAAGATACTTGAAACTTCTTTTTCTCCCTCATTGCCACAGATGACCGTCTGAGCCAAGACAACAATACCTCACCCAATTTCACAACAGGCTTACTTGGGAATTCTACACACAACGAATTCACCACTATCGTCTTGCCTGTGCTTTACCTCATCATTTTCCTGGCAAGCATCTTGCTGAATGGCCTAGCAGTGTGGATTTTTTTCCACATCAGAAATAAAACAAGTTTTATATTTTACCTCAAAAACATCGTGGTTGCAGACCTTCTCATGACACTGACGTTCCCATTCAAGATAATCCAGGACTCGCAGCTGGGACCATGGCACTTCAACTCCTTCCTGTGCCGATACACCACAGTTCTGTTTTACGCAAACATGTACACCACGATTGTGTTCCTTGGACTCATCAGCATCGACCGCTACCTGAAAGTAGTGAAGCCTTTTGGAGACTCCAGGATGTACAGCATCACTTTCACCAAGATCCTGTCTGCCTGCGTTTGGGTTGTCATGGCTTTCCTAGCTTTGCCAAACCTGATTCTTACCAATGGCTACCCAACAAAGAAAAACATTGACGACTGCATAAAGCTCAAGTCTCCCCTAGGAGTCAAGTGGCACACAGCTGTCATTTACATCAACACTTGCATGTTTGTAGTGGTGCTTATTGTACTGATAGGATGTTATATCGCGATATCCAGGTACATTTATAAATCGAGCAAACAATTTATTAGCTCATCAAGCAGAAAGCGAAAGCATAATCAAAGTATAAGGGTTGTTGTGGCTGTATTTTTCACTTGCTTTCTGCCATATCATTTGTGCAGAATACCCTTTACATTTAGCCATCTAGATAAGATTTTAGATGACTCTGCACATAAAATCTTGTATTATTGTAAGGAAATGACACTGTTCCTGTCTGCATGTAATGTCTGTCTGGATCCAATAATTTACTTTTTCATGTGTAGATCATTCTCAAGAAGGCTGTTTAGGAAATCAAATATGAGAACCAGGAGTGAGAGTATTAGATCACTTCAGAGTGTTAGAAGATCAGAAGTGCGCATATACCATGAATACACTGATGTCTGACATCACCCACACAGAGACTTTCACTAGTTCATCAGAATGTTTGTATATCATGTAAATAAAACATCTTTGAATATCTGTCCATGGAAGTTCATTAAGGAATTGCAGATACGAACAGCTTTTCTGTTTCAGATGACTAATATCCATCTCACAATCCAAATGCTTAAATCCATACAGTGATCAGGTTCAATTCAGAGGGTTTGGGGGTTGTCTCGGTTTGTTGGGATTTTTAAAGGCCAACAGATGTTAAGGATGTTGGCTCAGAAACCAACCTGGAGCTCCAGGAGGCTCCAGCTGAGACATACAACCTCTGGCCTCAGAGAAGGATCCAATAAGACAAGTCAACATCTCTAGGTGTAGTGCATGGCTGCTGAAGGGCTTGCAGCAAGCGCAGGAGAGGGGAGGAGGTGGCACTTGGTCCTGCAGAGACCCCTCGTCATGCCCGTAGGTAGGGCAGCTGCAGGGCTCAGTCTGTAGAAATGGTGCTTTGCCACCAGCCAACAGCATCTCAGCTTTTCCCTTTGAGCATTTGTGGTGCTGACAGCACCATCTCGCCCATAGATCAAACCTACCTAAGTGCTTCTCACCCCTTCCAAAATATCAAACAGAAAGAATTCAAACGTGACACTAGTTTAAGTTGCATCTCAAAACCCAAAGCATACAAACAACAACAGACACCACACACACAAAAAAAAAAACCATAAAAAATGGGGAGGGGAAGAGGAAAAAAAAAAAGAAAAAAAATAGAAGAAGACTGTTCAAACAACTCTTAACTCCCACTCATCTCATTCTAAGTGAAGACACAACAAAAAAAGATCCCTTGACAGACTCCAAGACTCGCATGTGACAAGTCTGAGCAACCAACACCAAGCTGAAAATTCAGTTTCCCAGCACTTTCTATGCCTGCTTAATACAACAAGAATGAGACATAAAGCACTGGAATTTTTTTGCTCAACATGATTTTGATTTTGCTCAACATGATTTGGCTGCTCTCAGCTCTTAGAAAAACTGTGTGCAATAGGCAGGTGAAACTCATTTTTAGAGAGCAGTTCAGGCAACACATTCAGGTATAATTTTACACTGTGGTACACACCACCAGAGCAGAGGACATATTAAGGGAGAGTGTCCAAAATCAAGGCAAGAAGAAAGGAATAATAAAAGACTAACACAGCAGCTGCTGCATGAGAAAGACTTGACTTTAATAAGTACATTTAATAACTACATTATTTAAAAGAAGGAACCAAGTCCTGGAGAGTACGCACCAGAGCTAAAGTTGGCTGGGACATCTCAAGTCATTTCAGTGAGATTCCGGTCGGCCTCACACCACATGAGCAGTCAACAGCACTCCAGATTTGTTTACAACAGTGGCAGAAGAAAACAAAACCACTTGTCACAACCGCTTGCACAAACATTCAGCTGGCACTTGCAGAGGGAGCCAGGTGGCCAGGCTGGCTAGGGAACCCATGCCAATCAGGCAGCAAGAGCCAAAGCGGGGTCTAAGGCTGCTCCCCAATAGCTGCTCCACCCCAGGACATGGTGTGGGGACCTCTCAGGGTGAGGCGGAGGCAGAAAGACAAGTTCCTCCTCCCTTGATGGCTGCACTCTACAAGGGTGGCCATCTCCCACCAAAGGGCATAGGTCCAAAGTGCCTCCCGCACTCCCCAGGGGCTCAGCAGCTCAGCCAGGGACACCAGCTGGGAAGGCAGGGACAGGGCAAGCACAGGCTCCCCAGGAGCTGGGAGAAGGATTTGCAGAGGAGGGGAACACAGGGAACCAGAAGCATGCATTAGGTTGCCTTGAGACAGCAGAGACCACCCTGAATTCACAGCTTTTCAAGACCAGCCCGCACACATGGTTCACACACACTGAGCAGAACGCAGGCAGCTCCACCACTGCACAGCCCCGATACCTCCTCCCCTCCTGCAGCAACCTCCTCAGACACCTTCAGCAGAATTAGGCAGCAGCAGGGAGGGTGGATCTGGCCACTGTAGGCTACAAGGATGTGTCTGCATGTAATCCTGTAAACTGAACAATGTTTATGTGAATAATTTTGTCCTGTACTTCACCAGGGATTAAATCAGGTTTACCCAGAGTAAAAGCTGCTCCTACAAAAAATAAACAGCCAACTTAAAAAATGAAGATTGCAAGAAACTGACAGGTGTTTGGAGCAATCAATTTTTACATGCATCTTATGCAACACAGTGCAATTGAACAAACAGAAGATGGCAACAGCTCATCATCAAGTGCCTCATTCAAACAAGGATTTTCCATTTAATACGCACACACAAAAAAAAAGGGGGTTGAAAAGAAAACCCTGGAAATGCAGCACTGAAATAACAAGATAAAATACTGCATGAGAACACCTTCAATGATGTTTTCTACTAGAACACAGGTTTGTTTTCTCTTTTATTTTTTTTTTAACAGCTTCACTTTAGATGCTGCTTTATGCATGATGAAAAGGTTGACATGTATGTATTGTAATATTAGATTATGTATTTGGATTAATGCAAGCATTATAAAACTACTTACATTGTTCAGAGGAGATAGTTTCTGGAAAGGAAGATGGGATATTTTGGATATTTATCCTACTTTATAGAAAAGTATTTTAAATGGCTAAAATACCACAGCATGAATCCTATTTTTAATCATTTCTGTGGAAAACCATGTTCACATAAAGTCTAGTTCTAGAATAAAATTTGTCATTTTGTACTCTTAGGGGGCTATGCACAAACCAGATATATATACAAAACCACACTGAGAACCATTTTTGGCACTGGGTTGCACAGCATAAATTCTCATAAGCACCAAATTAGATGAAGCAGCATCCTGGGTTGGTTTTGTGAAATGGTAATATTTAGGACTGGAAGATCAGTTATGTACACACAGACATTAATAACCAAAGACTCTCTTCTTCAGGTCTTATATGGTTAAAGAAAACCAAGACTGAGTGCTTTTACAATGCAAATAATGGTAAATCACAGAAGGGTTTGTGGCTTGCAAAACTGTGCTTGATAATTGCTGTGTTAAATTCATACTACACCACCATCTCTGGTCTCTGCTTTGCAGCTATTCCCTTTCTAACGCCTTTGCAACACTTAACACAGCTACAGGAACAGGCAGGTACACACAGCCTCTTTTCCACTAAGGGAGACTGCTACACAAAATCTTCCAAGAACAAGATCCTGTATTTATAAGGCTGCAGCTTTTTCCCCTCTCACTTGGTGCCCTCCCCTCCACATGCACATTGCCTCGTCACTAGGCTAAGCAGGTGGCTCATGCTACCGCATGTTCCCAGATGTGCAGCACGCAACATAGATGGTACCATCATATTTTCACTTTCTTGTAGTCTTCTCCAGTATTAACCTTTTGAGCTATTTTGCAAGGAGGCACATAGACCCAATACAACAGGTTTTACATCTGCTTGGAGAGAGAGAAACTGGACTCCACAGTCAGCTGTATCCCTTATCAGATGGAACTACAGACAAGCCCATTACTAGTGGATCGGCTATTGGCAGAACAACTGTGCTACAGATGAAGATGGCTTTTCCCATCTTCGTTGCCCACTGCTGCTCAGAAACTCTCACTACTTGCACCACTGGAACTAATGCTCATGAGCCTGTTGGACATAAGGCTGCTTGACCACAGACAGGTTATGACTTTCCACCAGTCTCCCTCATGTCCGGTTTCATCCAGATTTTTCTATTTTGTATTTATGCAAATTTCTATTTTCTATTTGCATTATTTTCTATTTTTCAACTTCTATTTCTTCTATTTTCTACACTTCAGCATCTCCTCACCATAAACAACAGACAACTGACTTTGCATCCCACACACTTCACTAAGTCCTATCAGCAGCAGATCACAGAATAAGCACACACCTCCTAAGACTAAACTCAACTATTCTGACTACTAGACAATATTTTAAATATATAGTATAGCACAGTAGAATCACAGAAAGGTTTGGTCTGGAAGAGACCTTAAAGACCATCCAGTTCCAGCCCCCTGCCATGAGTACGGACATCTTCCACTAGACCAAGTTGTTCTAGACCAAGTCCCAATCCAACCTGGCCCTGAACACTGCCAGGGATGGGGCAGCCACAGCTTCTCCAGACAAACTGTGCTAGTGTCTCACCATTCTCACAGCGAAGATTTTTTTTCCTAGTATCTAATCTAAATCTCTCCTCTTCCGGTTTAAAGCCATTCCTCCTTGTCCTGTCACTACATGCCTTTGTAAAAAGCCTCTCATTTCTACATATGACACATGCTATAGGATTCATTATAGATGTGGAGAGCAAGAGAGCTCAAACCCCTCTCAGAATCATAACCTTCTTCCAGGTGGATGGTAGGCTTCCTACTCAACTCCAATAAAGCCCAAGTAGTTACTTCCATGGAAACCCCACTGTTTGTCCCTAAGCCGGGACACAAAGGGCAGGTACACAGGATTCAGGATGCTCCCCTTTCCCAACATTGGAGCTTGCACATCAAATGGTGAAGCTCAGTGATGGCTGAAGACACAACCAGATGGCTACCTCCATGTCTTCTAGCATGCTACACACTCTCCTTACAGGATGTGGATATACACATACTATGCTTTCTCACTATCTATTTATTTTTTTAACTAAAGGCTACATTTACATCAGATTTCCTCCTAGGAGAAAGTACTACTATTTCCTATTAAGAATTTTATACCCCAAAAAATTAAATAAATAAATAAATCTATTACTCAAAGCAAGTGCACCAGGGGCAATGCCCTTCAAAGAATGGCCTAAAGATACCCCTTCCAGGGGACCAAAGAGATAAATCAGCCAGTACTTTCTGGAAAACACAAGGGAACAGAGGGGCATCCACACGAAACCCCACTCTGGGAAAGGAAGACGCAGCCGTGCACTCCCAGCATACAGGCCAGTCAGATGAGCCTCTGCTCTGAAGCCTGATGACTTGGATGCACACAGCACTGTAAAATCACCCCCAAAATAAGTTTACTTTATCTTGACAGGATGTATCTGTGATAATCTTTTATCACTGGTTTATACGCTCACTTACATATACAACAGTCCTTTGAAGATGCTGTTTGTGAAGTATTTTCCCAGGGCTAAAAATGAATTATAAAATAATATCCTAGTCCCCAAATACCAATAACTATATTTGTCTGGATTTGATATGGCATTTTGGTCCTTAGAAGCTCTTCTTGAAAGAAAAAGATACAAGGAAGTACGTAGGAAGTCTCCAGCCCTGACCTACCGCTGTTATTTCAGAGAACCACATCAGGACAGAAGTGTACATAAATTCTGGCTGTGCAGTCTGAGACTCCCTTTTTTATACAGTGCAATATGCAAAACATGGTTTCCTAGGCAGTGGCATAGCAGCAGATCAGACTCAAGCCTGCAAGGAGCACACAATTTATGAACACTTGCAATTTTTCTTTATTTAGGAAGCCCTCCGTTACTTTGCAATTAAGCAGCCCAGCCAGAACTCTCTGTGGCATCAGGTTATTGTGGAAGAAATGTTATTTGAACATGCACTTAGAGACACCTCCAGACCACTACCTGCACAAGATTTTTGTCACTGTGTATATTATGCTTTTTAGTCTCGAGATTCCTCTAGCAATAACCTTTACTGTAGCTTTGCACCAGTGCTGCTTCCTAAGGATCTTAAAAAAGGAAATTAAAACCCCCAAAGTTCTAAAAACATGTCTCTGTATTGATGCAGACCAGAATCTCATGAATTAAGCAATCATAATTGTGTAACTAGTGCAAATGTGACTGGAGTTATTCAAGTGTGTGTCAGCCCCACACCTCAGCTATCCCCGCTGGACCCCGCAAGACAAAACAGTTGTGTTGTGAGCAACAGTGCTGCCATCACAATGCAGTCAGAGACCCCAAATGACTCAGTTTCAGACAGATCCCTGTAAGGCCTCAGAAGGCTGTTTAACAATGATCCATAGGCATTTACCCATCAGCAAAACAAAACCAGGCAGGAAGTATTTGCCAGCAGCTTTGATAGGGTAAAAAACAAAATCCAGCAGTTCTGCAACACTTTTGTAATTAGCATGCCTTCTAGTAGGATTAGTCTAGAAAGATATTTATCTTGTTCATCCTGCTTTTACCAGCTTAGAGCTTGGCTACAGACAGAATGCAATCTGCATGTTTTCACATTTAGCGGGGTTGGAAGCACTGACTGCTTCATCAGAAGGTTTTGAGAACGGGGCACAGACCTGTAAGATCAGTAGTGACAGGTACTGCTTATCTATGGCGATGATTTGGTGGGGTAAGATCCTTAATTTAATAAAAAACAAATCTCCGCCTGTCATTCCCATTCCTGTTTGCAAAGGCTTCAAAGCTTTCACCCCAACTTGCACTTCTGTCCTCAGACATATGAAGAACCAAACTGTCACCACCAGCTCTTTTAGTCACCAGCTATGCTCTGACACATTGCCAGTTTTCTCCTGTCTCTGAACATATATTCTCTGTTTCTGGAGTATTGTGTACAGTTCTGGTGTCCTCAATATAAAAAGAACATGGAACTGTTGGAACAAGTGCAGAGGAGGGCCACGAGGATGATGAGGGGACTGGAGCACCTCCCGTATGAAGATAGGCTGAGAAAGTTGGGGCTGTTCAGCCTGGAGAAGAGAAGGCTGCG
>JAVHNF010020395.1:5141-15386 GCA_034783455.1 Micropsitta finschii | reverse complement strand
ATAGTTATGCTTTGAAGCAGACTGAGAGATAACTGTCTTCTTAAAGTAATTCCTGCTTTTTTCTATGATTCTAAAGACAGAATCATAGAAAACAGAAAGAATTCTAGCCAGAATGGTTTTATAGTGCAAATACAACCACATATTAATGTCAGAATAATACTTACTGTTAATAGATAAGAATATTAATAATGTAACACAGATGGTATACTAATTATACTTGGTCCCACTAGCAAAATGTAGTGTGATATTATTAAAAGTCTGTTTCAAGATACAGGCAAAATTTCATCTTCTGTGATCCACCAAGAGCTTAAGTTTTTCTGTCACAGTTCTTCCTGTTCGGCTATCCCTGCTACCATACCATAAGAAGATACAAAATTTTAATTATGCCATGCATAATTTTCAGTCTGGATTCCTAAATGCACCAAATATTAACCCCCTTTTAACATGGAAAACTCACCAGCCTCATATTCCCTGATATTCTTTAAAGATGTAACTTTCCAAGCTGTAAAATGGGACTGTTTTAAGATGTAAGGAAAGCAGCAGACAATCCTGGAAAAGCTGTGCTCTCTCTTTCCACTGAGAGATTTTCTTTTCACTCTTTCAAAGGAAGAGTTGTTCTTTGACCAAGTAGATATCTCATAATTTGGTCCATTAATTTTGAATTTATTTGTTATTTTGATTATGGTTTATAAATAGCTAATAGAAGTTTAAATAAAGGAAGATAAAAAGCAAAAGATAAACCGCTCTGCCTTGTAAAGAAGAACTAGTTGTAGCTCATGCTTTTTATACCCAGAGTCATGGCAGGGTTCCGTGTATCTGCACCTCCTGGCATGACCTGAGTATACCTGCAGTAAACCTGACATGTTTTAACAGTGTGTTAACACTGGTTACATAGATGTGGCAGAAAAGACTTCTGTTCTCATGCATGTACAGGTAACATTAACAAGCCCTGGATGTGTTGAAGTGTAAGAGCCGTCTCCAGAAAACCAAGCAATTCTTCCAGCAGGAGTCCCACTTCCACACCACATCATTACCTTCAGGTCCAGCACGGTGCGCATTCACCTCAAGCACATGGGTGGCTTGAGGCCACTTTGGGGAAACTGGAAAATAAAAAGATTGGGGGGATAGAAATAACATACCAGACAGCAGTGCTTCCTCCCCATCTGCCTACCCAACAAAACCAGCATAAACACAGCAGCAGGGACTGCCACATCATAACACCTTTGATGCTTTGCAACAGGCCTGTTACCATAACAGACTCGCAGCCTTCCTTGAAAATCCTGATGTTGTCTTCAATATGCTTTGTAACCACCTCCTCAGCTTCTTTTCAGAGACAGCGTAAAAACCCTCCTTCTGCTACTGTAACCTGTGTGCTGGTGCCCTTGGAGAACGGTCAGGCAGGGAGGGTATGGAGAAGATAAATAAAGCTCCCCGTTCCGCACTGATAATTAAAGCCAAAGGGCACCTGGGGAAGCTGGCTGCCAGCCAGGGCTGTGCTCTAGACTCCACTGCCAGTTTGCTTGGAGTTGCTCAGTCTTCAAACAAGAATCTTAAGTTTTGTTGTGTGGCATTTTACTGTACCAGAGCCCAGTCCTTCAGTGGCAAGTCTGCCATATTAGCCCAGAGGAAAGACTATTTCTGTCACATAAAGGCTGGTAGTCTGATCCAAACTGTTAGCTGCAGGCTCAAGTCTTGATTTTCTGATGAATCAGCAAAAAAAGTTATTCGGTTCTTTCGCTCACCCACTTCAAACAACGGGAACAACTTCTGAATGTTTCAGCTATTTCCTCACTGCTCAGGTTTTCCATTTTTCTAGGCCTCCTTCAAGAGTCTGTGGTGCTGCACATGAAGTGAGAATTGCCCTCAGAGGGAGAGATTTGATTGAGGCTGGTGGATAATTTTGCTTTGCCAAGAAATTCCTCTTTTCCATTACTTTGTGTTTCTCTACCAAACGCACTTGTCTTGGTAGACTGCACTTTTATTCCTCTTCTGCAAGGATTTCATCTAGACGCAAACGCAACGTTGCTTATTTTAATATTAGGCTTAGATGAGGAAGCCATTGGAAAAAGTTTGTCGTGAGACACACTCTGGAAGTTGACCTTGGTCCCAAAAGGCCAAGACTTCTGCTGCTGTTTCTGGAGAGAGGAAAAACCAAAAAACAAACAACAAGCAAACAAAAAAAAGGAAGCAACAAAAGGGTGGGTGTTTTAGACTGAATTACAAAGCACTTGTGGATCAGTCAAAGCCTTATCTGACCCATTCCTCTTGTCCTTCCTTCAAAAAATGACAACAGGATGGATGGAAAGAGATGACAAAGTGGCTGACTGCAAGCCTCCCAGAGAGCACCTGAAAAGCTTTGTTCATGGTCCTGCCTGATCCTTGCTCAGCTGCAGCGAGTCTGCCAGAGGAGAGGCCAACAGGGCAGGGCTGCCCCTGGCTGTGCTGCAGAGCAAGGAGGCTTGTCCCAGAGCAGCCAACTCTAGCAAAGCTTTCCAGGGAATGGGCTTCATGGTTCAGGCAGCCCCTGACCCCGTCTTGTGGCAGTGGACTCTCAAAGAGATGATGGCACTGTGCCCCAGTGGGAGCAGAGCAGGACGCTCGCCTGAACACAGGCTGGGAATGGACATGCTTCCCCCACAGAGCTGTGCTCCCATCACACAGCCAAGAACCTGGGCTGTCTCCCACCCTGCACAAGGCTTAGGTCTGCCACGATGGGACTGCAGCCCAGCTGTAGAGAGAAATAGCTTGTGCTGCCACCAACTCATGACTCACAGTGTAAACCTGAGCTCCCAGCTCACAGGCATGACTCCTCTCTAGCCCATTTCCACATTCAGAATGAGAATGAGAATGAGAATGGAAACAGAAACCATATTTTTTCAAAACATGCTTCAGTTAAAATAATACCCTATGGCAAACATGAAAAGCAACAGGCTTCTCCAGGGCCCCCTGCCTGAACCCCTTGGTAGGAGAACATGTCCCAGCAATGGCCCCCCACCATCCCCAGCAGAACCCCCCCAGTCTGGCAAAGTGCTCGGAGGAACATGGCTCCTCCCAGCTGCTCCCAGCCTGTGCCACTGCACTGGGCATCACAGCCAAGCAGGAGGATGGTCCCATCAAGCCACCCAGTAAGAGAGGGGAAAGGTGTCAAGTGGGGCATACAAGGACACTGGGCATGCACATAAAGAAGCAGCTGGCACAAGGAATGAAGTAGGGCCGGTCACACTGGGTAGGTGTGCTGAGACAGTTACACTCATGACACGGGTGCAGGATAGGGAACAGAGTACATGCAAGTGCTCCTCTAAGGGTAGCTGACCATCAGGAAGAGGGTTAAAACCCTCAGCCTCTGGTACTCACCACTTCCTCCTGTTACAAATTTAACCCTTTCTTCTTCTGAGGCACACGAAAAGCTATGACTCTTTAGGGCAGATGGGTTTCCTTCAGTTTGCTTGAAACAGAAGCCTGATGGTATGAGGTGTGACACAAAGTCAATGGGACATGAATCCTAAAGTTAAAGCCCACCAGCCCACAGGGAAGATGTAGCGCAACAGGGCCCACAGAAGCAGTGCTAGGGAAGCAGGCTGTTATCCACTGCCATAATCCCCATGGGAGCTGCCACAGCTCAAGGAGACTGCCCTAAGAGGACAGAGCCCAGTGTCAGGCAGCTGAGAGGGGACCAGAGCATGCCCCAGCCCCTGACACACAAGAAAGTAACTGAAACCAAACTTTCACATCACAGCACCTGCCTACCAGACCCAAAGAGCTCAGATTCTGATTCCCAGCTCAGATACTGCTGTGGAAACAGAATACAAGGCAGTCATAAAAACTGTCAATGAAACAAACATCCAAACAAACAAAACAAAAAGCAACAAATAATTGATCATTATAGCTTTGACCTGGGAGTCTCAGAAATAAAAGAAGGGTGAGAGTACTCACCATAATGTAAAGACAGTTTTGTCTCTGAAGATAACCCCTTATTTCAAGGGAAATATTCAATGAAATTTGGGGGAAGGAGGGGAATATAGGTTCAGGTGAACACACACTGGCTCTAAGTAAAGGATGTGTACATAGCAGCAATGCATTAGCAGAAGGTACATTCATTTGTCCATGCTTTTGGGCTCTTCTTGTAAGGTGATAAACACTCATAGAAGGAAAGTCCGCGAGGAAATTGTTCATTTAACAGAGGGTTTGAGTACGCTTTGTAAAGTAAAGCTTGAGTCATGTACTAAATGTTTAACAACACTAATGTATGCAACTTACATACTTCACTTTTTTTTTTTAACAAACATATAAACCTCCATTTATCCCCCCAAACCACAGATCTCTCTCAGAACATACTACTTTCTCACCTTCATAGCTTTTCCATTACTATGTGCTTGATCTGAAAGCTTCCCAGTATATATATGGGAACAACAGGAAAGGAGGAAGACAGACAAGGGATTAAGAGCAAATTAAAAAAAAATAATAAAAGAAGAAAAAGAAGAAAAAGGAGAAAGACATACACAAAACATTCCTCCCAGATCTCAAGAATCCATCTTAGCCTTTGAGCATGCCCTGAGCTACCCCAGCGTAAGCCCAATGCAGAACTATCCCATTAACAAAGGCAGCAGCTCTCCAGGCAGTAAGCTTCACAGGAAAGGTCACAGCCAGGCCTGGGAACAGTTTAGAGAAAAGAAAACACCAGCCCCCAAATTAAAATTGCTTAGTGCTTTGCCAACTTCACAAACGTGTCCTTCTTGAGAACAGTTCAACGCTGAACTTTATGGAAGTACGTCTAAGTACACAAAAATAGCACTGGCCATCTGCAGCCCTGGAGATCTCAACCACATTTGGCCACGCAGCAAGGCACAACTCCCCAGCAATTCAGCCTTCTGCCTGCAGACAGGAAGCACACTCCGACCCACAATCGCTACCAAGGCAGATAATGAAGATAATATTACAAGGCATTTGCTTAAAGAGCTAAAGCCCGTCCAGCTGTAAGGGAGCTGCCAATGGATAACGCAGAGGAGACAGAACACTGTGCTCCAGCCAGTGAGTAACAGAACCGCCTGTAGCTTACACAGTTTTTACGGTAGTTTACATTACAAGGGCTTGTAAAGGGCTTATTCTGTAAGTCTGCTTCATAGCTGAAGAGAGACCCCACATGCAATTTTATACTTCTTTCCAGGTGAAAGACTCTGCCTTTCCATTACATGCTTCTGTACACTACCAACGCTCTCAAAGATTTGCTTTAATTTTTTAGTAACTAGCACTATAATTATTTTTTTAAACTACTGTACAAATAGGGTGAACAGGAAATCACCCATGCGCTATGCAGACCACAAACAGATTACTTGGAACACAAATGAGCAATCATAATTGTAAATAAATACAGAAAACCAAGGCA
This sequence comes from Micropsitta finschii, assembly GCA_034783455.1. NCBI lineage: Eukaryota > Metazoa > Chordata > Aves > Psittaciformes > Psittacidae > Micropsitta > Micropsitta finschii. Next base: position 10,003 of record JAVHNF010020395.1, on the reverse strand, counting down.
AGCTCTCACACCTGTTCAGCTGACACACGGAACTGCCTCAAGCTGTGCCACCGAAGGGCTGCTGATCTGCAGGTAAGCACTGCTCTGTACTGTTTATCATGGCAAAAGATACTTTTCTAAAGCAACTACATTTGGTTTAATTTATGGCTGAGAAAACATAACTATGTAAAACAGTGTAAAACATCAGAAAACCGAATTAAAAATCAAATATTACTATTAGCAATAATATTACTATGTTACTATTAAACTAGAGTAACAAAGGGAACAATTTCTTCACTTGAGCCAGATTTTACTTCTTTTAAATACTCAGGTTTAGGACAATTAAAACTACTATTCATTAAAATGCTTTATTGACATACTGTCCTGGTTTCAGCTGGGACAGAATTAATTTTCTTCCTAGTAGCTGGTAGAGTGCTGGTGTTCTGGATTTAGGATGAGAAAGATGTTCATAAGACCGATGTTTCAGTTGTTGCTGAGTGGTGCTTATCCCAAGTCAAGGGCTTTCCAGCTTCATAAGCTGCCCTGCCAATGAGGAAGCTGGGGGGCACGAGAAGCCAGGAGGGTACACAGCTGGGACAGCTGACCCCAACCGGCTCCAAGGATATTCCAGACCCCATGGTGTCATGCTCAGCATGTGAACAGAGGGGAAAGCTGGCCAGGGGCTGCTGCTTGGGAATGGCTCGGCATCGGTCAGCAGGCAGTGAGGAACTGGGTTTCATTTGTATCACTTGTTTTTCTTAGATTTATTTCTCTCTCTTGTTATTTTCATTTTTATTACTATTTTATTTTATTTATTAAACTGTTCTTACCTTCACCTGTGTGTTTTCTCACTTTTACCCTTATGATCCTCTCCCCCGTTCTACTAGGAGGGAGGGAGTGAGTGGCCGCATCAGACTAAGTTGCTGGTCAGGGTTAAACCATGACATATACTCCTACTGGAATAATTCCAAATTTGACTTAACAGCTTCTTCTAAAAGCTGGTCTGTTTAATCCTGTAATATCAAATTTTGAACTGATCATTCCTAATACCCTGGTCCTAACATTTCCTCTTATGTCCACCACACCCTAATTAAGATACTATAACTGATGGAAGATAGGGAGGATCTGAGTGTGGGGAGGAAGGAAAAAAGGAGTATATTTGAGTTAGATCTGAAAATCTACAAGCTAACAGCTCAAAGCATTGCTTACGTTTCAGTGTGAATACCAGGGTTTGCACAAATACATCATATACTCTTATCTTTTAATGCTAAAAGGTTGTGGGGTTAGAATAATTTAGACCCTTGTCTGAAAATCAGAACTAAAAAAAAAAAATAGAAAGAAAAATTTAATTTATCAGGAAAATTAGGCTGTTAAATTTCAAAACTAGCATAGGGACTTCTGGACAGTAAAAAGAAATGAAACAATTACTGATGGGTTTCACAAGACAGAAATAAAATTGTGCCCTTGAGGTGTCCTCACGCTGCAACAAAAGGAACTTGCACGGCCCTTCAAAGAACCTGCTACTGTAATGAGAAATAAACAATCTAATCTACAGCTGCTCTTGATACCTGTTGGCTCTCCTCACTTGCTTTGTCCTTCAGAACACCAGAAATTAATCGTACATGCCAAGAAAACATCACATATGGTCTAACTGATCATACCTTTGGTCAGGAAAATCTGTTACAAAATGCTGCCAATGCTAAACACTGTTGCACTATGTGGTGTCACCTTAGGTGGCCCGTTCACCTGCCAAGTCAACAGCAGTAAGCCTTTTACTTAAGCTTTGCTTGTGAAGGCAGCAGAAGCACCATGCAGGAGGGTGACACCCTAAAAGCATAGCTGTTGACACAGCCAGACCACACTCCAGCAAGTCCCAGCAAAGGCGTGGGGTGACAGGGCTCTGGCACATCCCCATGTCACATCTACTTACCAAATTCACCTGTGCCCCTGGCTCCTGCCAGGGCAGTGCCCTGCACTACTGTGTTTTGGTCTAACCTGAGGACAGAAATGTTCTTTTTCCTGGTTGCTGGGTCACCTGAAAATGTCCACTTGCAACATTTATTTCTCTTTTTAAAGACTGAACAGATGGGTAGAAGAGGAAGGAAGGACGGGAGCAAGAACAGAAACTCAGGACTCTGATCTGCAGCAGGTTTAGAAACAGATGTTTTGTATACAACAAAATAAGAATTCATTCACAATTGTGAAGAAGTCAAGATTTTCACCACAATATGGTGTACTTCTGAAAGGTGTTGATGGGATTCCTCTCAGCCCAGTCACTGGCAGGAAATGCCTGTAATGCAGTGAATTTACAAGCTCGGGAGTTGTTTTTGCAAACATAAGGAACGAGAAACACAGTTACAATCATTAATTCATAGAGGTTTATGACTACTGGCTGTGTTATACAAAGACATTCAAATCTTCACACCCCCACCCAAGAATTACAAAGCCAACCAAAAGAATACAGCCAGCCAGGGACAAATAAGGAATGAGGAAGAATAAAGAGATGAGGAAGAATACACAATCTGGGCTAGGACACGCTGCTGCCCAGAGCAAAACAAAGGGCTGCAGGTGGATGAATGCAGTGATGGCCAGGGTGCTGTCACCCTGACAGGTGACACAGGATCCCTGTCTGCCAGATCAATCGAGGTGCTGCACAGGCATTAGTGATGCTATCTGGGGATACTGGCAGAAGGGGTGTGACTGTGTAAGGCTTGGGGCTGAGGTGCACACAGGAGGAAAAAAAGCACAGTACACAAAGCAATTAGTTCACAAACCCCAAAAGTACCATCAGGATCGGCACAGGATGTTAAGAAAGCTGTAAAGGACAGCATTCTGAGTTAGAATATGTCCAAGTCCAGTTTTTTGTTTGATCCACTCCACATTCAGGAAGTCAGGAGTTCGTAAATAAAATAGTACAGCATGAAAAAAATACCTCCCTCTATCACCGACAATGACATCCTCACTAGAATATCCTGATTTTCCCTTTTTGGATCAAAAGTACTGCTAAGATGTAAAGAGTTGTTCACACTTCCGTTCTTCCATGCACTAACTGTAGCTGCTGACAGGACATACCCATACTGTCGCCAAGGCTTGCCAGAAGTCACTGTTACTCATAGTCACTGTTACTCATACAGCAGTAGCAACCTTCACAAGACACATGGCCTCTCTCAGCCACTCTTGCAGGGGATGCTATTCTCATCAGCACCCTGAGGAGCAGTCTGAGTAGAAACATGGCTCACCCAGCCCTCTGTCCTCTCACACCAAACGTGAGAAATCAAGGGCTGGAAAGCACAGCAGCAAGTAACCGAGACCCTCCAGAAGTTACTGCCACATTTATTGATCCCCCTTTAATCTGAGCCACACCAGAGGAAACGTGCATTGAGTGCCATCACATAGAATCATAGAAGTTAGGGTCGGAAAGGACCTTAAGATCGGCTGGTTCCAACCCCCCTGCCAAGGGCAGGGACACCTCACACTAAAACTAGACAGAAACATTTAAACTAGACAGACACAATCATGCTCCATTCATACAATGCTATCTCACAGTTATTCGCTTACTACCTCCTGTGACAGGAATGCTACTTTTTCTGTCATTCAGCTATTCATCCTATATTCTATGCATCTATTACAAACAAGAATTACCACCCAATACACCATTTTGAAGGGCTGAAATAGTACACTGTATTTTGCATACTTTTATTCTCTAAAGTATTAAAATCCAGACATTACCTTATAACAGATGTTATAATAAGAACAGAAAAATAACAAAATTTTAGTCTCTTGGCAAACTTGCAGGTCAAATGTCCCAACAAATCTCCACAGTCACTGCAAAAACACCTTCCAAAAGAGACCAGCAATTACAACCATGGCTCCAGAACATCTCTGTTCCATACCAACTCTGCACCAGCTGCCAGGTCAGTGCCTTAGTGGAGGTGCAGCCCTGAGCACACACTGTTGAGAAATGGCCAGGGGCAGAGGACTTTCCTTTGGACAGTCCCTGCCAGCTCTGTCCCCCAGCAGCCCACTGAACACCTTCAGGGAGCAGCACTGAAACGGAGATGCAGGATCCCACCGCTGGCACCTCACAGCTAGCAGGCCCTGCTTATATTTCCGTCTGCTGGTCCAGCTCCTAATGAACAAGAGAGCCTGCCCATCCTTTCAAGCCCAAAAGAGCCCCAACGCATCCTGCCCTGTGGGTTTCCAGCCGGTGTCCAGCCACACACTCTTCTCAGCTCCAGACAGCGGGGTGGTAGCTTGCTCCATGGTGGCCAGGGACATGCATCCAAATTGAGGGCTGCTTTCCAACTGGATTATACCAGCACTGCCAGGACTGCAAGTTCAGACCACTACCAATATTTCAACCACATTAGACAGAAAATTAAAAAAAAATAAAATAAAAAAATAATAATAAAAAAAAAAATTCTTATTTCAGCACGACTCAACACAATTTGCAATTGCTGTGGTTTGTGTAGAGCACTTCCTCTTTCTCTAGATTTCTTCGAACATCAGACACAACCTTTGGTGTGATTTTCCCTGATAAACTCCAGCTTCCAGTTCAGAAAAGATTTCTAGGGACAATGACCGATGTCAACAATTCCTGACACAGTAATTGCATTGCATATTTATTTATCAAGCACCTGTATTAACTTCAATAAATAGCTAAAATAAGCACTCAGTTCTGCAGAACCTTCTTTACAGTGGGGGTAAGAAAAAAAAAATAATCTTGTAAATATTATCCTTATGTTCAGTAAAGCAGCTGTGAACATTGAAATTTGACAGCCAAGTTACAGAAGTGAAGTGCCTTAACGATATTGGAAGGGTAACAAATGATAGCGTAAAAGTTTGAATACAGAAGAGCTAAGCATTTTTAATGGCTTATGCAA
>JAVHNF010020393.1:0-10703 GCA_034783455.1 Micropsitta finschii | reverse complement strand
GGAGTTAGTACCTATCTTACACAAACGACTGAGTAGTTATGCAGCAAACCAAAGACCCTTCTGTAAATGAAGTAGGTGCTCTTGGTCTGACTCTAACACAGCATATTGCTCACATAACTTAAATCCTTCCCCACCTATTTGCTTAAATAGCTTCAAATTCTTTAATAACAACAGAACCTGTTTTTGATAGCTTTACCTTTCATTTGAGACAGTTTACATTCTGATTTCATGTATTTAAACCATTCCTTGTATTTTCATTTTTCCATTCTTCTTACAAAATGCAATCTGTTCCACAACTACAAAATCTTCTTGACATTCAACATTATTAAGGTAAAGCCTGAAATGGGCAGAGAGCCCAAGCTTGGGTTTGTGGCTTGGCTTGAGCTCAAAGGGAAAGAATTACTGAAATCTGAGGGCAAGAAAACCCACCTATCCAAGTCAGGACCTTTACCAAAACAGCTCTGAAGCTTTTCTGCTCCAGGTACCCACTTTCTCTATAGATACTGAAAAAATAAGGCCCAGACTCCATTCTGTCCTCAACAGGTACCACCGTGAAATTGAATAAGGATGACAGACAAGACACCCAAGCTGCTCTTTCCTGTGTTCTGCAGTGGTGTTAGTGAAAAATAACCACTAAAATAGGTCTGTGGTACCAATGCACAGATGATCTTGAGCAAGGGAAGTATGGACTAACACTTGAAACGTTTTTGTCAGATTGTTTCTTGTTCAATGGTGATGACCACAGATCTTATGTATATGAAAACAAAAGGTCAACCAAAACATGACAGAGCACTCCTTCAAAGGGATCATTACCCTTCCACGTTGCTTAAGTACAAACTAACAGAATCAAAGCCAGTTAATTAAAAAGCCACATAAGTTACCTGGTTATTTTTTGCTACCCTGCCATGCAGCTTGACAGTCACCGAGAAAGGGAAAAGAGAAAAGCAGGGAAAGGATTTGTAAGTGACAATTTAAGAACTGTATTTTGCAACCAAGAAGCATTTAATGAAGGAATTAGTTTCTAGACCCCTTGGGAATGAAGGCTTGTTCACAGGCATGAGGAAGAATCACCCAGACTGATAGAATGGGCAGGGCAAACAGATGAGGAGATAATACACACCAAGAAGGGCACTGAGACAAGTTGCACACACGAGGTAAAACAGTCCATCAGTTTAATTAAATCCTTTTTGTTCAAACACTTTTGTAAGGAGACAATTGCTATGTCTGTGCCAATATTTTGATCCTTTTCCCCCTAACATTTCAATTATTCTGTTATTATTTATTACTTTCCAGACTCTGTACTGTCTAGAGAGTAAAGCTTCCCTGAATATTTTCTTTCTCTGTGCCTCTGTTGTTTTAACTGGTTATTATCTTTTCTAGCAGCTCAAATCATTGCGCTAAGATTATTTCTCTATTCCAGCGCAATGACCATGAAGTCAGACTGCACTGTCAGAAATGCCCACAACTTCAATCAGACAAGTAGCAAAGCTTCTCTCAACACATGGATGAACAGCACTTACTCTTGCTTTCAAAACACTGATTAATTAGCTGCACTGTGAAACAGTAAACAGCACGTAATCAGAAACAGTGCTCTATACATTCTGTAAGCAAATATAACCCGTGTACAAAGCACAACCCTTTCTTAAAACAGCCCTTCAGAGCCCTGAAAAAACAATGGGAACATTCAGCCAAATCCCAGGTTTAAAAGTGCCTATAAGAACTTTTATAACAAGGAACTTACACAAAAGTTGCACTATGTTAGATATGATTAAAACGTTACATGAATATACACTATTGCCTTTGTGTTGCTTAAATATCATAGTAAACATAGCATCAAAGGTCACCTTCCAAATCAGACCACAGTTGCTTCACATCCAGAGCTCACACTTCTCACATACGACATCAGAGCTTCAGTGATTTGTGCCTAAACAACTTCTGACCATGATTTTTCTGTGTTTAGTATTCATTAAGTACAAAAACATACTTACAGATACTGCTCTTATTCGTCCTAATGAATGCTTAGAAATAGTAAGACCTCAAGAAATCCTACCAACATACTGTCTCTACAAGTTGCTCTTCCATGGAAATGGTTAAAACTACCTCTAAATTTCTCTGTATTTTTTCGTATGCAAAGTACTTCAAGGTGAAGATCCCTGCTCCCATTTAAGCCAAATAAGATGAGAAACTAAATATGAAAGACTGTGCAGAGTAATTCCACAGTCTACTCATCTCATTAAATCTGTGAAGTAATTAATCCAAGTTAGGTTAATTAACTCACTTTTGTGACTCAAGTAAAGCTACCAAAGGACCACTGCTGAAACACAGATTAAAGCTGCTGGAGTAATACCCTGCCAAATAATATCCAACACTGGAACTTTATTCTTTTTGCTGAGATGTAACATCAGCTCATAGTTCACGTACATTTACGACTACAGGAGGAGGTTAGAGTAAGGAGGAGAGACAAAAGAGAAAACACTGAGAAGCTGACACAGTCATGGCTGGTTGATACTCACTATTCAGAAACATCTATTTCTAATATCACTACTTTAGAGAAATGATATCTTGACATGGCTGTACTTGTTCCTTGCCTGCATCTGGTTTGGTATATTTTGTTTTTTCCAAGTACACTGTTGTATAAACCAACCACACCACAAACATGTTAAAAACCATACCATAAGCACAGAATTAATTAGTTTTTACATAGAGCACTAAAGGTTTTATTAGCATTCGAAAGCTTCTTGCATGTGTAAATCCTTACTTAGAGATTTTTCTAAGTATTTAGCCAAAATCTGACTGAGAAAATGAAAGACTTTCCAGTTCAATTAAGAAGGAAGCCTTTCAGGACAAGGGAACTCCTAAACTACTTTGTAAAGTTACTGCTTGAAATGATCAGGGCTTCTTTTTCCATCCAAATGATAAATACAAGCATGAAACCAAAGGAAGACGGGCGGAATGTAAGTTTTGATTTTCAACTGTACAACCATATAAACAGCTTCCTGAAGCAAGAGTCTGTGTCAAACAATTCACCATCAAGTGTTAGACACATTTTTAACAGCTATGTATTTGCCAGCTTTGAGGCATTAAAGATCATAAGAAGTTAATCACAATGCTATCATTACTCTTAAATACTTTATTGTGCATTGACTGTAATACCTGGTTTCAATTGTTTGATTTTCTCCACCTCATAGTGCCGAGTGTTTCTTCCCCATTTTAAAATAAGACAGTAAAAACTACTGGCAACTGGTCACAGGTCCACAGCTACTTTTTGGAACAGTTAGGTTATTTCACAATGTTAAGATCATTATGACATCTCTTGGGTGCTCCACATGTCCACTTTAATAGACGTACTTTTTTTTCCTACAAAGAACTTGCCTTTTTCCTCCCTATCCCCTCCTTTCCTGATGATACATTTCAAAGCTGACAATGCTAGTCAACCTCTCTGTTCCCGGGAGCCCCTCAGAAATATCACCCACCGCTCCGTTGATTCAGTAATTCACGTGGTGCATGCAAACAAGTCTCTATGTTTTCTTTCCAACTACTTTATTTCCCTAAAATGATCAAGTCCATTATTCATGGCAGTAGTAGTAAGCATCTTTCCTCAAGAACAAACCCAAGGTCTGGGATGCTTTTTTGCCTGCTTCTTATGTTATGTTTGATATTTTCACACCTTGCAATGGGGCTTGGTTTTCACTCCGAATTACACCTTTAGACATAGAAGGATATCAGCTACATCTCACCTTTGGCTAGAATTAATTTTTGGAGAATGATAAAATAATTTCAATTGTGATTTTTAAAAACAAACACTGATGAGGAATTCAAAACTTCACCCTTATAATACACTAGTTAAGAGTTTTTGCAAGACGAGAATGGAGACAGCAAAGGCTGCCTAACAAACGGGCCTTGTCTTTTTGTTTATTATTATGATAATTACTGCAATATATCCCATTTTAGAATTAATCTGATAGAAACATGAAAAGCAAGTTACTTGGGTTTTTATTCAAGACACTCAATTCTTTGGGTTCTTCGAAGCTCTTCTCTTCAATTTAAAGCAGTTAACTAGATTTTTTTTTCTATTAATCCAAACGATAAATCTTTTCTTTCCCTTTATAACTATTTCAAAGATTTATTCATTTCTTACTTTAGCCTCTAAAAGCATAAAGTCGTTCATTTTGTGACCAGGCAGTAGATACAGAAAATGAACACTGAAGATTACTTTTCCTGGCAAATTAAAAGCTAGATCATACAAAAATAGAACCTCCTACACAAACATACTTTAAATACAATTTTTAGAAGACAGCCAGTAAGCTGCTAAAGAGCAGACATGATACAAGTGAAAAGCTTCACTTCTCTGAACTGTGAAAGCATTCTCTCTCTGCATGTACCACATTTGTTAGAAACAATAAAGCTTCCCTTCTCCCTATTTAGGCACAGTATTTTATATTAATTTCCCAGCTTGATCCTCCCCTCTGATGTTAAAAGTTCAGCATACTTCACAATAAAGCTCCTACAGTAAGACCAGTAGAAATAATCTGTAACAGTTATCTGTATTAACATGGACCGTGTATCGAACAGCCAGAAAAATTTAACTGTTCAAGGCAGCTTGAAGTTTCCCTTCCAGAAGCAAAATATCAGCATTGGAGAAAAGTCAGTTGGAAAACAGACATCCAAAGCAGTGCCTGAACTGGAAAGGAATCAAAGACACTCCTCAGCAGCCGGCAGCACCAACAGAAGAAAAGATGACTGTCAGTGACTATACTGAAAGTGCTGTTAGCATACAGACTACAGCAAAGACAGCTATTATAAAATCAATGCTACACTCTCCCACAGTCAATTGTCATAGGTAAAGAGCCAGTCCTGAACACCACTGAATTTCAGAGCATGCTGTACAACTGCTTATGCTTTAGATTACTGTAATAAAGAAGTGCATTTTACAGCACCTGGAGCACTTTCTGTTTCTCATGCTTCCTTACTTCCATATCGCAGTACTGGGTCCAGTCCTCAGCTTCCCCATGTACACCCCGAGTACAAGAGAGAAACAGAGCTACTGCAGAAAGTCTAGCAAAGGGCTGTGAAGATTAACAGACTGGAGAATTTCACACATGAGATAGCTAGGATTATTTAGTCTGAAGGACAGAAGGCTCAGAGGATCTCCATCAATGTGTGCAAATATCTGAAGGGAGGGTGCAAAGAGGATGGAGCCAGGCTTTTTTCACCGTATGGACATGAACCTGGGCAACTGGTTACAAGTTGCCCTATTTGACCAGAGGGGTTGAACCACACGACCTCCCAGAGGTCCCTTCCAACCTCAACTGTGCTTTAAGTCTACAATTCTGTGATCCTTCTTCATTTTACAGACTTTATTCAACATATAAATTACATAAGGAATCATCCAACTCATTAATTCTAGGAATTAACGCATCTTAAGTAGTATCACACTGACAGTAATCTAACAAAGCAGATGCAAAAAAGTTTATCCTTACTTGATAAGGTACATATATCTATTGGTATTTTAGGTGACCATGTAAATATCCCAGGTTACTGTAAGAAAGAATTGTTGGAAGTATGAATGTATACATCAATTTATAATAAAAATTCGAGAGCAGGAGAGTAGAGAACAACGCAAAGCAAAGTAAGAGCATGTAGGAACTTCTCACCAGTATTCACTTTGATTGCCATTTATTATTATAAACTTAACCCCATGCCTGAGTACTCTCAGTTAATAGCTCAGTCTTTGTCAGTATATGTCATATGATGGGTATGTCAATTTACAGCAGGTTTTACTTGCTTTATGCACTAGATTTAGCAAAGCACATCGTTTACTTAAAAAGCAAAACAGAAGCATTCCTTTTGGAAGTGACCATTTATATAGACTCATCTGGTTGTGTGTCTAATGCCTAGAACATGCTAGTCAGGCAAGGACACAAAGATCCTGACTAGAGAATGCTCAAGATACAGTCACAAATTCCAATAATGCTTCCTTATAGACACAGACAAAACCTAATCAGCTTTACAGACATGGATAACTGCTCTAGAAGTGAAAGGAGGAGCAGAAACAGGAGCGAAAGGTTAAACTTCCACAGCTTATAAAGTTTTATACTACTGTTGGCAAGGGTAAAAACACACTTGGAAGTCTTACAGAGGTGTTTCACTAATTAAAGCTTAAAATTGTCTTTAAAAAACCAGTTCGAAACCTATGAAATTTCTCCCTGTGCAAGACTTCAGTAATGCAATAGTACCCTGAATACCCCGCCATACACTGCAGTCCATTGACTGTTGTCTTGCAGGTCTACTGGGGGAGAGGAAGTCTGGAACTGTGGAGGGGCTGCTGCTCAGCACATACTCACTAACAGCTCAATAAGGGGCTGTCCCTGTCAAGGCAAGATTTAATCAACAGTGTTAGAAATGTAGTCCAGACTGCTGTGCTAGCAGAACTCATCCAAACATCTCGCAGGGAGGAAGCAGACCATGACAAATATTTCTTTTTGCTGGCACTATACATAGAGATGAGCAGCTGTTACAGCGCAGCACAAACCTGCCTACTATTTTCAGTAGAAGCAGGGGGACAGTTATTCTTCGAGCTGTATGACCTCTCTGACAGCAGAAGCTGTTGAACTAACTTGCTCTGTGCTGCTGCTTGGCATAACTTTGGAGTCTATAAAGCCGACTTTCCAGTCTCATGAAAGCTGGCATTCTCTCTAGGCTGGAGGGTGTAACTGTTACCGATTCTATAAACTGACTACATGACTTTCATAGCCCAAAACATTAATGGCAAACTGTTTGGCATCAAAGTGTAATAAAGAGTGAAAATGAATTAAACATGAATGTAAGGTAAACACTGATGGAGAAGATGCTGCAGAGGATGTTAAAATGACACAAAACCATGTCCAGGAGGCACACATAGTCTTCCTGCAATGGTAGGTGATGAACCAGCCCTTCAGTTGCAGCAATCCTGCTCTCATAACCTCTTGCTCCAGAAAGAGTGTGCATGGCACTGACAGATGCAGATCACTCCTCAATGTTTAAATCTGCCTCAGGTTAAGGCGTGAATTCCCCCACAGCCTGCTTATGAAACTGGTCAGCTTACTGTAGCCTTCAGGGAAAACCCTTTCAGAAGGCTCCTCTACGAGCAATTATGATTATTCACATGGCTCAGAGAGCAAGCAAGTTCAGTGAAGGAGCTACGGATATAAAGATGCAAAGTGCTCCGGGAGGTACAGTGGCAATAAAAACTACTTACTGAATCACAGTAAGTGGTAACAGAAGGAACGACAACAATAATGACAATAACAGGAAACAAAAGAAGCAAAAGCTCAGAAAACACAAGTGATGCACAATACAACTGCTCACCACTCCTTAACTGATACCCAGCCCTACTCAAGCAGTTATCAGTCTCTTGCAGGTAACTCCCCCCAGTTTATATAGTGGGCATGATCTGCTGTGGTATGGAATACCCCTTTGGCTCTGTTCTCTCACAGCTTCTTGTGCATCTCCTTATTGGCAGAGCATGAGAGACTGAAAAGTCCTTGATCAAGGAGAGAGCTACTGAACAGCAACTAAAACATCGGTGTGTTATCAGCTTTATTCCCAGTCTAAAGCTGAAACACAGCACTGCACCAGCTACTAAGAAGAAAAACAACTGTTACAGCTGAAACCACGACAATAAGACACACAGAAGAAGTACCTCCGAAATATACATCCATATGTGCTTTCCTAAATTTAAAGCCAGCATTTCAGTACCTTATTGACAAATACAGATCTGGTTAACAAACTACCTAATGTAAATAGCATCACTGAGGTTACGATCTCACTATTCTTAATCTAGTGAACTGCAACCACCTATTGTCAGCAGGCATACGTCAGGTAACTAGTCCTCACTGATCACCTTACCTTGCTGAGGATTTACATACTTCTTTTCATAACACAATATGAGAAACTAAACTCCTGGGAGCAAAGATAGCAACACGGGACTGGTCAAGAACATATCCTGAGGTATTTCAGATCAGTAAAAGTACTTATGAACTTAGACTTGCTTGACTTCATTAAAGGCACATCTTGCACATTACAGTACATCCCAAGCTTTAAAATGTCAGTCTCTCACTGCATTATATTTATAGTCTGGCAAATTCATAGCCTGCCCTTCCAAGCATAACTAAATCCTGCAGCTTAAATACCTGCAGCAAGGCTGATGAGTTGTGAAGTACAGCTCTGTAAGGGTCACAGTTATCTTAAACATGGACAGGCCACTTACAATGAAGGATAATACCAGTACAGTCAGAGCTCTACTATCTTCAGACGTACCCTTCCACAAAACATCACAGGATTTCTTCAAGCTTTCTGTAACTCCATCTATTCTTACGGATGTCTAAGTTTCATTAACAATACTCTCACTTGAAATGCATCTAGACTAAGGGTTGCATTCATCATTACTCCTGTTCAAACTAGTGGTGAGAAAGCTATGTTATTGTATCTCAAAGATGTTCTTTCATTTTGAAAGCCGCAGGCTGGTTTTAGACTAAGCAGGCCCAATAGTCCATGGTACTGTCAGCTCAGTAACTTTTGCCGCTCTCAGACTGGATAGAAGTCATGCTGCCTGAGCCACCTGCTCATCACCAGCGAACATTTTACTGCCCACAGTCAGTTTTCTCTGGTCAGACATCACTCACTTCCCGTAAGTCACATTACCCAAACTAAAGCCTAACGGGAGGTTTCCTCTCTAAGTCATTTTAAAGGCAGGCCTAAATCTCTGTGTAGTCAGGTGAGCTTTACCCAGTCCATGTTTTCAGTGCTGCTATCCTCCAGCCAGTACCTATTAAACACACACAGTGGCTCATTGCTCAGTGAAGACAGCATCAGATCTCCCATTCCCAAACTCCCCACAGGAGTTAAAAAGGGAAGAGGGGAGGCTGGTGTAAAGGGACAGGAAATCTCTGTTATCAATAGACAACATCCTGTTAACTTCACTCACATGAGTCTATGTGATACATACACCCAGTAAGTGTTAAACTGAAACCAGAGCCTAGAAAAAAAGAAGTCTTCTATCTGATGCCAGCTGCTACAACATTAAAATAGATAATATTTGGAAGACAGTTATTTATATATAGCTGTGACTGCTCCCTGTAAGAACCAAAATACAAGACAGGCAATGGGCCTTTCCCTTCATGTGGGAGGAAATCGACTTTTGGTGAGGTTTTTTTGCCCTTTCCTTTTTTCTTTCCCCCTCTTCTAGTGCCCAAGCAACTGGCTGCAGTTGGCCCTGCTTGAGCAGAGGGGTTGAACCAGGTGAGCTCTGGAGGACCCTTCTCAAACACTGATTCCCGGTTATCTCAGCCCCAAGATCAGCATGTCCATTGGAAATGCAAGCCTGACAAAAGGTATAATTAAATAATTAACTCCCCAATACTAACAACTGCTTTTTCAGAAAGTGACTGAATTTCCATTATAGAAAGGTAACTGAAGACCATCAACTCAAAAAGGAGTCAAATATTAATAAGATTCCTATGAGATTCAATTCATGACCTGTGTGAATCAAAGTCTGAAACTAGCTCCTGCGTATCCCCTGCTTTGCCCCAAAGTACTATCTGTTCAGGCTCCACAGAGCAGCTGGGAGCATTTCTCCACTGAAAATGAAGACACTCATAAGGAGAGGCCCTCCCTGTGTCAGCAACAGTCAGCACAGGGATAACCATTTCTTAGGGCAATACTGGTTTTGAGAACAGCATTTCTTGGTTCAGTATTGCTGAACACAAAATACAGTGTGACCTTCGGAAAAAATTACACTGTAAAAAAAAGCTTTAAAAAAAAATCAAGACCTCTTCAATTTAGTTTTACAACCTTCACTCCGCCTTCATAGATATTTGAACACTTATAGCTAAGAGCAGTAGTAGAGACACAGGTTTAATCCTGAATGAGTCATTAACGCCTACCGCTCAACTTGGCACCTTTTCCACATGCTGTCACAAAAACTGTTTCTTGCCTCTACTACATATAATTAACCTCCAAATACTCTATTTCCAATTACTGTAGCAGATAGTAAGTTTATTCTTCTGTTTTCAAGCAGTTAAAAACCAAATGCTTACAACTGATTAAATCCACTTGCTCTGTTCAAGAAAAAAAAAACCTACTAAAAAACTAACTTTCCATGGAAATTTAGTCATGTATTTAGTTCTACTATTATACATAATATCTACTATGTGCATGCATGCTGCCAGGTAATCTCTAAAAGAGTTTGTAATTCATCTTGGTAACCACTCACATGAAAAACAAATCTGTCCTAGTGACTCTGCTTAATGTGCTAGTTCCTCCAGAAAAGACTGCCCTGGTCTTTACAGTAAATGCCTAGATCAGGAAGAAGTTCAATAAAATCAAGTGTCTTATGTGCATCTTCCCCTTATCAAAGTATAGAAGCAGCAAAAAACTTTAACGTAATACTGTAATACAAAAATCAAAGCAGGAGTCTGAAGGTCTGGAGATATTGTTCCTTGCACTGCAATGAACAAGCTATGTAATGCTAGGAAAATTACCTTCCCACCTCTCTATCTCAATTTCTAAGATTTCTAGTTGAAGAAAACACCAAAAAGCTTTTAAATTTAAAAATTAAATACTGCATAAAAGGTAGAAATATGGTCAAAATCCTGCTTCTATTTATTTCACATATAATACTAACAGGTGGACCGTTGGGCGATATGTATCAGCTACTAGGGGCT
>JAVHNF010020384.1:9729-27432 GCA_034783455.1 Micropsitta finschii | reverse complement strand
CTTTGCGGGAAAATGATGAAAAGAAAGAACACCTGGCTGGTTAGATACCAGCTGACCCTCCCTGGTCCTGCATGCAGATGGTGCCTGGCTGCTGCTGTCACCCACAGGTGACAGGGACCCTGGGCAGCTCAGTGGCCCTTGGAGGGGGTTGAGTTGTGCAGCCATTTGGGGCAGGTTTCAGAAGCCCTTGGACAAACAGCATGTCCTCTCCAAAGGCATTTCTCCAGCAGTCTCTTCAAGAGGAAATGCTTGGAGGTGGTATCGAAAATGCTGCCTCTTGATTTTCCCAAACCGGCCTCTGAGTCAAGGAATAGCCCTGGATGGTGTCCCATGAACTGGGATATTTGCAAGGGGAACCTCTGTGCTTCTCAGTTGTTTAGGTCCCCCTTCATCAGTGATAAAGGACTAACCCCATAAGTGGGGTCTGAAGTCCTTTTAAATCAGAAACCTTGGGTTTCTGGACAAATTAGGTCCTCTGACTCTTCAGGAAATAGGATGCACAGAGTAACACCAATGTGCAAAGTTCAGTGATAATAGTTGAGTGCTGCTGTGAACTGCAATGGTTGCAGCGTGCAAACTGGTGCATCCTCAGAGAGCCAGCTAAGACCATCACTGGTTGCTGGGGTGCTTCCATAGAATAAAATCATTCCTGCCACACTTAAAATAGCATAATCTAGATGAGGAAGGTAGGCAAGCTTTTCCAAAAAGTCATTTGTCTTCTTATCACTCCATTCATTGCTTTCACCAGGGATGTTTGAGAATCCCCTTAACCCACAATTAGCAGTTTCTATGACTAAAGTTCTTTTCTTTTTCAGAACATTTTGCACGTGAAAGGTCTGTTTAATTAATTTTCACAAAGTGGCGAGTCTGACACCGAAGCAAAGAGATGTAAAAATGCATAGACCCAGCAAGGGACAGAGCTGCTTGGCAGGATGAGGTGCTTGGTTGCTCTGTGCAAGGTTGGGGGTGTGAGGAATGCTGAAGGGCATAGTACTATCTGTCATTCCCAGCCACTGCCTGGCAAACACACTCATGGACATGCACACTCATGCAGCTCATGAAGGCCGACCTGTGCCCGCTCTCTTCCCTAAGCGCCTCAAAGCCACAGAGAAGGCTGGCACTGCTGTCTGGGTGCTGATGGGCTGCTGTATCTCAATGAGAAAGAATACACGAATGAATGAATACACTCAGAAAGTATTGGGTGATACTTGCTTTTCTTTGCCTCTCTTGTCCCCTCTTCTCAGAGGAGTTGATGACTTCCAGCTCCACTGCATTGCTAACGTCCCCAGCAGCCCCACTGACATCAGTAACACTTTTGCAGCAAAATGCAATTTGATGCAACAAAGAGGCAAAAAGTCCAGTTCCAGAATGTGGTTTTTTTGTGGCTGTTATTGCAGTACTAATAGCAGTGGGTTAGCCTAGCAAGAGAAAGGAGTGTAGTAGCTTTAGCAAGGGCATTGGCTTCCTAATACCAGTGTCTGCCATAGTATGCTTCAGACTTAAAAAGCCTTTCTCTGAATAGCTCTCTGCGGGTTGTATCACAGACAGAAAATAGCTTTGAGGAAGGAAGATGAGTTTCTTTTGCATGCAAACACAAGCGCGTATGTATCGCCCTGAGTTTGTCATGCCCTGACTCTCTCAGCTGTCAGCCTGGCTGGTGCTGGAAGCAGCAGCTATTGCTGGGCACTTCCCCAGGCACTGGCCAAACCAGAGTGACGAGTCACAGCACTATGGGGTGGCAAAAACAAGCAGGATTATATGACCATGACTTTGAGCCATGAGTTAGAGGTGACAGAGGGAAATCAAAGGCTGAGAACAGGAAAACCTCTTTCCCAAGAAAGTATGTGGAGCTGGAAGTCATCACTGACACTTCTGCAGCAAAACACAATTCAACGCTATGAAGAGATAAAAAAACCCAGATCCAGAGTGTGTCCATACTGGCCTGTAATCCCCAATTTGCCATGAGCAAACCATTAGTTTTGAACAGCATAACGCTTAACAACACCACCACCATCATGTGGAGACAGGTCCCAGCTCTACTCCTTCATAAGCCCCCCAGAATGAGCCAGTGCATGCAGAACTCGGGACCATTACCCCATAACAACTATGCACCATCAGCATGCTCCTTCCAGAGACAGGCTGAGAACACGATCCAGCGAGTCCATGAAGGACCTGTGTTTTCTAAAAGAAGAGTCAAATACTGGCAGTATGCAATGGGCAGAGAGGACACACAGCAACTGCTGGATGATGGGACCTGTTGGAACTGTGAGTAAGTCAACCGGAAATGTTGTGCTCATTTCATCTGGTGGCATTTGGTCCATTTAGCTTAATTGCAAATAAATGCAAAGCAGAAAGAATGGGTTGCAGTTATTGTTGGAGCCGGTAAAACATTTTGTGTGAAGAGAGGGTTGGTCTTCAACCATCCAAGTAAAACCCATTGCTGAAACAATAAAGCTTAAAAGATGAGCAAATTGCTGTTTATGGGCTGTTCCAGTTCCATACCACTCAGAAGCCAGGGCTGAACACGTGAGCAAATTTGCTGCCTAACTCATTAGAAACACAAGCTTAGTGCAGGATTTGAGCCATTTAAAATCATTCACTCAGAGCACAGAGGAAAGACCAGAGCAGCAATGATGGAACAATATTAGTGGGAGCATTATCAGTCCAGATCTGCAAATGCTGGTGCAGGTGAAAGATGTAGCATTAATGCGACTGGCTTGAGGCATCCTGAAGAAAGAATCCAGACAGCACTATGTGCCAGCCAGCCCACCTCAGGCTGGGGAAGGGGAGAGTTTCCCTGTATTCCTTCTGATTCCTGGCCCAGCATGGGCTGGAAGACATTTTATCATCACCCTTCTCTGTGCTGAGCAGCTGGACCAGATTTCATGAACTCAAGCTGGTTTGGGGAATGCAATGCCTTCTTGGCATGTGGCTGTTCAAGCTGGTGCCTATTATGTTGCTCATATTAAAATGCTATGAAAACAGGCACTGTGCATTGAGAAGCTGAGCAAACCTTGTTATACAGTAATTATGCAATCAGTATATAATCTAATTTCAGTGGCTGGGGTGTGGAAGGGAAGTTTTGGTTCCTAGATGCTCGTGGGGTCTCTATAATGAAATATGTGTTTAGACATATTTACAACCAGTGGCAATAAAAATTCTGAACAATGCTAACTATATCGGGCTTCTGTGATGTCAGAGCAACTTACAAAAGCCCGGCACAGCTGGTTAGGCTCAAAAAGACTCTTCTACTCAATAGTGAGACTTTCTGCAATTGAAATGCTGTACAATTAACAGCCTCTTCTGGAACAGGGCAGGAAAGAGCTTTCAAAACCATGAAGGGTTTTTTAGGGGGATTTTTTTGTGCTTTTCAAATGCTTTTCAAAGCTTTTATAAAACAAACAAGCAAAACCAAACCCTCTCTTTACCCTTCCAGCGAGAGGAACACCCCGGACAAGCAAATTGCCCTTTACTAAGATGCTTTCCTGGTGGTGAAAGCCCCACAGGCAGAGCAAGAACTGGAATGTGGGTTTCTTGACAATCCGTTTTTTCACATCCCTGATGATCAGCATGATTTGAACCCAATTGTTTGCTGCAGCAGAGAACAATTTTTTTCTGGGGGAGTATTTTATAGTTTGAGCCTGCTGAGAAACTCCTTCCAAAGAAAGTTCAATCAGGATGGGTGTGTTCCTATGAAGGGTCTGGCTTTCCCTGTATCTGCCATTTTTACAAAACAGCATTCATGAAAAAGCAACTTCAGTCTTCCTTTCTACGGAAACACAGTCCTGTGGCTCCACGGAGCAGAAACTTAACCAGTCAGAGAGGAGTCCAGGATTTCTTCTGTTTGATGGGCCAAATTATTTGCTGGTATAAATAGACTGAACTCACTCAGTGGGTCTGTGGCCATTTATGCCAATACAGGACTTAGCCTGCAGTCACGGACTGTTTCTGTTTTTAAACCGCAAAGAGACATGACCCTAACTGCACAGAGCCAGGTTCAGACCCCAGCTACCATCGCTTTCTAGGCATGCACTGGTACTTTGGTCAGTGGTCCCACTCGCTGCTTCAGCCTGCACCCAGGAGACATCAGGGGAGGATAAGGGGATATGCAACAGCCCCAGGTTTGGAAAGCCCACGGACATCCCCATTCTCTGCTGGGTCTCAGGAGAAGAGCTGTCTGATGTAGCAGCCTGGATCAGTCCAGCAAAGCCTGGAGGAGATTAGGAGTAGATTTAGACAGGATCTATACACAGGGCTGTGGGCACACATCCTGGCTTGGCTTTGCACGTTGCAGACGTTCATGGAAACTCCATAGAAAGGACTTTCTTGGGTACTTTTCCTTCTGCATCATCTGCCCCAAGCTGCTGTAGTTTGTAGTTCTCCATTCCTTCCTCAGCCACCCCACAACTGCTCCCTCCACGTGCACTTGCAGAAATTGCTGCCCACTGCTTTTTCTCCTCTCCTCCCAGAGATGCAGAACTTCTCTGGTCCCTTGGCAGGGGTCCCAGAGGACTGAAAAGCAGGGAGCCATGATGTGTCACCTCCACACACAGACTATGTCCAGGGGATCGGGGATCAGGGCTGTGCCGCCCCCCCTTTGTGCAGATCTCCCACAGAGGTGGCTGAATTTCGCAGGGGGAGCTTAGAAGGGCTGCACATCTGTGGGGTGAGCATCAGGGGTGCAGGTTTGGGCAGCCCATGGAGACTGAGCAGGTTTTCTCCAACTCATAAACATGCCCTTTAAAAGCTAATTGATTTACACATCTGGTTTTTACAGAGCGTTTTAAAATGGCAGCTCCCGGCCCTAAAAAAATATGAACCAACACACAAAATAATTCAATAAATCATTAAAGCACCACATCCACAAGCACAGCCATGGCTAAACCTTCAGCTTCTGTGGGTTTGGGTACAGGAAAGCCAGAGGTTGCCATTGCCAATCACCTAAACACTGCAAACTCTGGCCAAGTCATTGCCCCTTTGAACCAGTATTACAAAAAGTTGCTTCCCGACTCTCACCTGCAGCAAATTGCTTTTGCTGCTGCCCCTGCAAAAATGTGCAGGGAAAGCTTACCTGGGCAGGGGCTGCTGGCCATCCGCACCCCACACACCCTCCCTGACCTATGTTTAGTCCAGTTTTCTGGTAAAACAGAACTGCAGTCATGCTGGCTGTGCGTGTGCACTTCTGGCTGCCTGTCTGTCTGCCCTGAATGATTTACACTTCCCCCAGCTCAGCTCAGTGACGCTGATGCTGGCAGGATGAAGGCAGACTCCTCCTCATCCCTCTGCCTCCCATGCCAGCGCAGCGCTTGCTCTGGTGTTGCTTCCCACACAGGGGACACAGCCTGGCAAGAGAAGAGATTTCCACTCTCGTTATCCCTTTTTCTTGTGTGACATTTTTGCTTCCTACAAAATTGTATATGCCCTCCAGACAAGTGACTAAATTAGAAGATCAACAATACATGAAGAAGGAGTGGGATCAATTCATGGAGAGGTGGCTGAAAGTGGTTTATTACATCTTTTATCTTTTTTGCCGGGAGATCATTTGCCAAATCATTAAAAGGAAAATCAAGTAAATGGGATGAGCAGCAACTAAAAATTGCCTCTTTCTTCACAAATTGATGTGATGACAATGGTATTTTGAATAAAGTAATAAAAAAATAGATGTCTCCTTTTGAGGTCTGATCACAGTTGCCCCAATAGCCCACTAATTTACTGTAGCAATTCAAAACATCACATTCACATATATAACCAAAAACCTGGACAGGGCTTCCATGGCAACTTATCTGATAATAGACTACATATGTGCACCCTGTGCCTGCTTGCCAAAACACAAACCTCCAACCTTTTCTTTGCTTGCACCACAAGATCAAGACTATTAGAGTATTTTCCATGTACATGCAGGCAGTGTTACAGTGCTTCTTGCACCTTACATTTGCATCCACTTTCAACTCCTTTTACACCAGCACACTCCAGAAGGCAAGTAAGAATAAAGCTCTGTTTCCAAAAAAAAACTTCCAAAATGAGAGAAATCGCCAGTTTTTATCAAGTAATAATATCCAGGTGCACTGGGCTGTCAAAGCACAAGATGTGCTGAACTGGGCTGGGAATAACTGCTGAAATCACCAAAAAATACTGTAAATCCCAGGGAAAGAAACCCTCGGAGCTCCAGGAGGGACATCAGGCTTGTTGTCTTTTCCTCTTTTTTAATCTTATTTGAGCTGCCTGTGACTGGCGAGAGCATCATCTGCTCGAATCTATCTGGATTCAGGATACACAAGCCAGACAAAGATCCAAAGCCTGTCAATTATCAGCAGACAGGCAATGATAACACACTTGAAACAGGTCCAACATTTAAGAAACCTTGCTATAAAAAGGCAAAAGATTATTCAATCACAGAAAACAACAGTGGAAGACCTATTAGAACTGGGTCACCATATTTTCATTGGGAGCTGTATCTTCTGCTTTTGCTCCATCATCGTCTCCACAACTCACGACTCCACTTAGCAACCATATCTGATTAGACTTGTTTGTGTGCCAGGTGCTATTGTTTTGTGTTTGAATTAGTGCCTCCTGTTTTTTTCCCTTTCCAAAAATACAGCTGAATTATCTCCTTTCACCCAGAGCTTGGGTGCCTGGTTACTCCCCTTTTGCATGGTGAAGCTGTGCATCCTCACTGTTTTATGGCTGGAATAGGGGGAAGCAAAACTCATTTTCATGCAAATCCCCACAGTCTATCAGACGTAGTAGTTGTCAAGCAGGTCATTAGAGGCCTACTGTGTAAAATGAAGATTACTAATCAGACCTGAAGAAATAATGTGCAACAAATAATTTATCCAATGAATTTAGATTTTTTTTTTCTCTTTGTGGAGTTTCTGAGAGCAGATTTTTATTTCACCAGGGTTGGCCATCATTTGAAATGTTTTTAACTCATTGCACTCGCTCTGATTGATTCTGATGTTTCAGTGTTACTTTTCTGAGCTAGATGGTTAGCTGATGTTGATATGGGACTTCTCCTCTGGCTCAGGCATCACAATGTGGCTGAAATGAATAAACTCCAGTATACGCTTAAAAAGTACATTCCTTGAACACTCATTTGTGCTTGCTTCTACTAACATCACAAGAGTAATTTGGGAATTTTCAACTAAAATATGTTTATCTAGTAAAAAATATATCTGCAAAATCTAAAATTTTACCCGAGCAAATATCACATTAGACAAAAAAAGCCTCCAGCCATAGTGTATTATGCAAGTCTTGTGAATGAGTATCACCAAAAATAAGAAAAACAAGGAGTTCATCCTGCAGGGGAAACTGAAACAAATGTTATCTGGCTGCTAATGTCCCAAAGTGCCCTATAGGACCCTAGACACATTAAATATAGAAGTAACTGAAAATGAAAACTTAGTCACAGGAAATAGTATTTAGCAAAATCTGATCAGTTCACTACAATGGAAAAAGTCAAAACATGGATTTTGGATAACTTTGATTGACCATTTCTCTTCAACCTGTGACACATTCTGTTACGTTGGCTCATAATGTTCATCTTATTCAGCTTGAGAAGAGAAACCAAAATTTTCTATTGATTTTCATCCTGTTACAAAAGTCAATTTCTACAGACATTAATTCCAATATGATGCACTCTATGGACATTCAAAGAAAGGTGGAGCACAAAGAAAATAGCAAAGTTCACCCAGTGAATTAATTCCAGCACCCAAGCATATTATCACCGGAAACCACTTGCAACATTCACCATCTTTATTAATAACATAGGGCAAAGCCACACTTGTGGCTGATACTACAAAATCCTGGATTTCAAAGAAGCAGCTTCATTTTCACCTCTGCTAATGAAAAATATGGAGAAGAGTCCTGGGGGGCTTAAGAGCTTTTCTGTGAATTAAGAAAGACAATTTGTACCAGGCTCTTCAATCCCATCTGCTTCATATCTGGAGCACTTGGTGTTCCCTGCGCTGACTCACTAGTCTTTGTGTTTGCAGGCAGGAGAAGCAGCATGGCTGCTGAGGAGGGATGGGAGATGGAGGGGTAGGAGATGGACCAGTATTCAGCAGGAAAGGGAGGGGGAAGAAAAGCAGCAAACACTCAGAGCTTGCTTGTCTAGTCTAAAAAGCTTCCAGGACAAAGCAGTCAAGACTGATAATGCTGCTGAGAGGAGAAAGCTGGCTGGGGAGAAGTAGTGAAGGTGTTTTGCTTTGTGGCTCATCCAGGGACCTTCTACCCATCCAGCACAAACCCCAGGGAAATCAGGGGAAGGTTGTAGGAACCAGAGATTCTCCCAGAAATCAGGTATTTTGGAGCATGGCTGCTGGGCAGCAGGTGTGTTTACAGCTTCCTTGCCTACAGTCTTGACTAAGAATACCCAAATCTTTGTTTGCAGTCACCAAAACCAAAGATGACTTCTTGACAACCACAAGAATCACTTGGAAGGGGAGATGGCCTGGGATGAAGGGAGGTCTGAGGTTCATCAGCATTTATGCTGACTGAATAGCACCAGTGATGAGAAAGCTTGATGGCCCTGGGGAAGGCGAACAGGGCATTAAGGGACATTGGCTGCGTTCCCACCTCGGCCACCAGTGCTGTGTGCCACCCTAGATAAGTCTCATTTCCATCTGTAAATTGGGAATAACCACTCTTCTTCAAGAGGTGCTTTGAGTCCCCTTGAAATGCATTTTATGTAAGACTTAACCTGCTATTTTGGTATGCACAGATAAAACGCAAGCATAGAAAGGAGCCCAGATCAATACCCAAACCAAGGAAAATCTTATCCTAGGCATGCCAGCCCAACTCGTTCACTAAGTTTCTCTCTCTTACGTGCAACACAAGTGCAGCCCAAACAATATTTGACTCCGTGTCAGCCGAGTTGGATCCGCAAGGTCTGTGTGGGTTTGAAGTGAGGCGAAAATGGGCTCAACCACCTTTGCAGAGGAGGCCATCCCCTCTAACCACACCCCTGTGGGAACAAAGCCTTTCACTGAACCGCATCGCCCCTGGGGAGACAACAGCAGCGCGGCTGCGAGTGCAGCGCTTCTGTGTTTAAATGCATTTTCCCCTAGAGTGAGCATAGGTTTGAAAAAATAAAACACCAAAAGCACACTGACGAGAAAACCGACCGTATTCAAAAGCTGGCTGAACTCAATGGGAAGAGTCCCCATGAATTCCAATGAGCTTCAGCAGGCCCGTGGGGCCAGATTAACATACAAGCTGAGAGGAAGATTTCCAGGTGCTCCCCACACCCAGGGCCAGATTTTTCAAGAAGACTCAGCACTGACATGTTTTGCCCTCCAGCTCTGCAATGTGTTTACAGCCAGGCAGCCTGGCAATAGCAAGGAAACCCTGGCTGCCCAAGATACACATTTCTAGAGGAGATTATCTAGCTTTCCATCCATGCAGAAGAGATGCCATACGACTCATCCCAGATGTGCCCGGCTGGCTGAGGCACGCACTAGCACTGCCAGGGCAGGCACCAGAGCAGGATTTGCCTCCCCACACAGGCTTGTGATGTCTTGTTGTGGTCAAGCCCAGACTGCACCACCACCACCAACTAGTGATGGGATGGAGATGGGCAAAGAGAATCTCTGAGGGACACCTGGCCTCCTTTGCAGGAATACAGGCAGGTGGATGTGAATCAGCCCACAAAGCTGCTGCCCCTTGGCATGGGCAACTCAGCTCTTGTGCCAAGAAGAAATTCCTCACTGTCTTCTGTGTCCTCTCTGCAGAGTCTGGACCAGTGGGAAGGGCCCAGAGGTACATCCCTGAGCTACAAAGATTTCCCATCTCAGGAGTCTCAGCATAATATTCCCATTCTCATGTGGCCAGACCCCATAAACACTAAAGAAAGAACAGCAGTTACTCTTAATACTCCAATTGCACTTGTTCTTGTGGTGGATGGGTTTGCATCATCATGTCTGGTTTCAGCTGGGATTAAAACAAGAGTGAATCCCACCGAAATCTCTTCAAACCACTGCTGGGTTTATCAGCAGGAAGCGAGGACAGCCGGCAAGGGGATTTTACACAGTTGGGAGGTATTTAACCCTTCCTCCTATCAAGTTATTAAAAGAAATATATATGTATTTGACAGAGCTGAGAGAGCAGAAAAACAAACCAGGCCTGATTATTCTAATTACCAAAAGCACAGTGACTCAGTTAAGGTCTACGAAGAAGGAGGGTTCACCTTCTCCTCCCAGAGACAGCCTGTGTGCCTACAATAGCACTCATTATTTTAATGGGGACTCAAATTTGAATTGCAATCCGGTTCTCCATGCTGCTTTGGATTGAATACAGTTGGTACCTCACAGCAGCTGCTGCCATGGGAATCTCGCTGATGAGAGCAGGATCTGTCTCACACTGACTCCAAATCTAACACCTAACAGGGTGTCAGCCTGACCATGCAAGGCCTGGCGCCATCTCATTGAAGACCTAAATGTTGTCTTTGCAACCTCTCCCAGTGCATTTATCCTGCAGCTGAAGTTTTTAATGAATCCCTAGAATTTATTTATGGGTTTATTAAAATGACCTGGTAAGACTCAAGGTTGCTGCAAGGATATCAGTGCATTGCAATACACAGCTAGCCCAGACCCCAGCACTGGGTCTTAAATACCTAAAGACATTCTTGCCAGCATTATTTCTGTACTGTTTTTTTTTAATGCTGAACTGTATGTTTAGAATACACAGCTGTCTTTGTTCAGAATAAACCAAAAATAGAAGATTTTCCTCTGCTTAGTTGGGTGTTAAATTATTTACATTTCAAAACCCATAAGTAGAAACAATGACTGTATTTCCAGAGCGTGCTCCTGCTGTCAAATATCCTTTTCTCTCCTGCAACCTAATTTAGACTTCCTTTTTAGAGTTGCAGTTTAGCTCCATTTTCAATTATATTAGAGGAACCAAGACTGCAGGCCATTATCTCATCATTTCCATGAATAGCAAGAGATGTTCTCTGTGAAGGCAGACATAGCCCTCGTGGTGCCTGCACAGGCAGTGGCCCATAACTTGGGATTCTCAGACATGGAGGGGAAAAGAGGAGGATTCAGCCTCCCCGGTCCCTTCTGGTTTTGACCCTGCAAAGATGCTTTGCTTCGCCTATGCAACCCATGTGAGGGTGCCCTTGTCCCCTCCAGTGGCAGTGGGGACTCTCTCCAGGGAGATGTGGTGGCAGAGGGCACTGCCATGGTGGCTTGTCCTCCCTGTGTCCCTTTTCTGGGGCCACCGAGGTGTGTGGCACTCCCTGAGGTGCTTGTGCTGTTTGGACACCAAGTCTGGCTGGGAGGACATGGCCACTAAAGTAAACCCAGAGGAAACCACACTACCATGGGGGACACCGAAAGCCCAGGCAGAAACCCCAAGTTATGACAAGAAGCTGTATCCTGAGATGCTTCTTGCAGTCAGGGCTGCAACGTTAAATTCGAGATCAACAAAACTGATTTGATAGAGGTGCAAGTTGGGACCTGAACAAGAAAAAGTCTCAAATATCACATAATTTCACTGGGCTGCTCCTCTGAAGGGCTGGCTGGGCCTCAGCATTTCTTTGCTAACCCCCAAACTCCCCTCAGCATCTCCTCACTTCCTGCTCGCCCCTGCCAGCTGCTTTGCACTGCCATTGCAGAAACCCTTGCAAAAGTGCCAGCCACCTTTGCCCTGTTCCTGGTTAAATACCCGTGTGTGTTACCACGAACATGGTGACTGCCTACCCAAAAGGCAGTGGGAGCTGAGCAGCGACGTGTACACTCTCACCAAGGAACATAGACTTTGGGTCTTTTTCTGCATCACCAAAACTTACTGTATCAGTTTCTCTTTCAGCAGACCAGCATCCCAGTGGTGCATACTCTTCTTGGATGCTTATAAAAGGAATATTCTGCATCTAACTTGAATCTCAGCATTGCCAGACCCTGTGATTTTACCACCAGTCTTCTGATATTTGGAATTTTTCATAAAGCTGCAGCTCTTGCATGAAAGCAATTAAGTGAGACTCAGCTTTCACTGAGAAATGAGAGGAAGTTTCTAGTTCTCATGTTTTGGAAAAGCTAGAAAATGTGCCTAAAGGCATAGACTCCAAAAGGCACATTAAAAGAACCAATATGTTTTCTTTCTTTTTAAAACAATTGTGATTTAGGGACAGGAATGGGGGGCTTGATTCATGATTTACAGACTCTGTGCCTGGCAGCTCTCCAGTCTCAATGATAGCTCCATGCAGATGGATCTGGGTCTTTTTGAGAGCTGCTCACTGGCTTTCACCTGGTTCCCTGAAGCACTTCTAAACAAAACCCCCAGAAAAATCTATATAAAACTTATTCTACAGAAGGCACAATTTAAAACAAGTATGTGACATCTCATAACCTAGTTAGATCTGAAATGTCATGCATTTAGATTTGAATGGGAGACACCACCACTCTGCCAACTTACTGAACAACATGTTTAGGTGGGGTGGGTGGCACTGAAGGTTTGAAAAAACAAGTTTCTGTGTGTGTTTTGGAGTGCTCAGAGCTGGGACTGGCTCCCCTTTAAACCTGTGTAGTATTTTGCGTCACCCCATGTTATTTCTTAACCTTGCTGAGTTGCTATTCCCCACTAGAACAGGAAAAGCACCCTGCGCCCATGGCTTCCCTCCACAGACACTGTCCCAGGTGCTTGGCTGAGACAAGGGCAGCTGAAATCCATGCGAACACCGAGTCCAGTGGGTCCCAGCTCTGCCTGTGGATGCAGCTCTCTTTTCCAAATTATTACAGATGACGAGGTGTGAATAGGTATTAACAGCTTTATTGCCTCATAATATCAAATGCACAGTAAATATCCTAATAAAAAGGTGTTCCTCATGAAGGCAGCACTGCTGTCAGTCTTAATGCTGTACCAAATACACACGTACTGCACACAGTTGTGCTTGGAGAAGAAACACCCAAACTGCCTTTCCCACTTCATCAGCTAAAAGACAGTGAAATGCTACCACACCACACAGGTCCTGAGTTACAGGAGCACAATAGATGCCAGTTAATGCCTGTGAACTACAAACACCCTATCGGGGGGGCTGGGGCTGAGGCTGAGATTTCTATAACAGGTGAGAAAACTGGAGATGCTTTTCTTGCAGGGTACAGGATCACATCAGGGAGAATTTGGTCCTGAACTGTTGAGCAAACCCCAATGTGTGGGCACTGCTCAGAGGGAGCATCCCATCCGCATCTCCCCAGCAATGGGGCACGACTTATTCCCGCTCCCCTCTCACCTCACATGCTATTTCACTTTAGTGAAAACCTGATGTAGGCAGCTGCGAGCAAAACAAAGCCCCACCAAGGCTCATCTACGACCAAGCACCTGTGAGCAGGGAGCTTGTTTTTGCTATTGGACACATAAACTGGAGCCGTGGCACAGCCAGAGTGTAACTGGTGTAAGGAAGAGGATGCTGCTGCATGGCCAAAACTGGCACTGCTGGGGAAGGCGGTGTAAACAGCTCCACCTTAAACTGCAGAGAGCACCTTAAGCTTTCTCCTGGCCTCCTGCCACCGAAACTGCTCCAGGCTGAGCTTTAATCAGAAGGAAGCTTGTGCTTTGCACTGTGGGGGAAGGGGCAACCAGAAGGACATTTCTCTCCATTGATTTTTTAATTTTAAAAGTTTATTTCTTGGGTGGTGCGGGTTTGGATTGGTTTTTTTTCCCTTCACACAATAAATTTCAAATTGATTTTGCAATCCTGCCTCCCCCATCCTTGTACTCTCCCTCTCAAAGGTAACTGAGGCGAGGTTTCATTTGTCCTGGCATCCCCTGGTCCCCTGTCATGCTCTCTGAAGAGGGTTTCCACAGCTGTGCCCTGGACAGGAACACACTTGGGGGCAGCTCTATCCAAGGACCCCTGGTGAGATCAAGAACTCGTTTCCTTCCTGGGGGGTCCTCAGATGGAGCCTGAATGGCTTTTGCAAAGCACCCGCAGCTTCCCCAGCTCTGGGCTGTGTCCCCAGTCCATGCCTCAGTTCTCCCTCCAGCCCAGCTGATGAGAGTCTGTTTTCCACCAGGCATTTCCTGCTAATCAGACCATTAGTCCTTGCACTGATTAACCAGCTAGTTCTCAATTTAATTAAAACCTAGGCTTTTTTGAACAGCCAGAGGTTTCAATCATTTTACTTGTATCATTCCAGATCTGATTGGCGTTAGCCGCAAGTATCAGGGGGAAACTGAAGCGATTAACCCTTTCCATTGCTGAGAGAGGCTGTGGATTGTTGTAACACTGCTTTGCACCAGAGCCCGAAGATCTTGAAACACATTTATCTTGACTTTCACAGGCTTGCTCTATTTTATTCAAATACAATGCAAAAACTTTGCCACCAAGGAAGCCTAGCACAAAACCAGCATCGATACATAGAGAAAGCAGTGTAAGGCCAGATCCTGATCACAGAGCAAAGCAAACTGTGTGGACTAAGTTAGGTTTCTCTGCCTAAGCAAGGTCCACTTGGTCCTGCCAGTGCTCCTGTGTGCAGCCTACAAGCAAGCACTGGAGCAGGTTTGCGCACAGCTACAGCCCAGAAGAGGCTTTGCAGGTCACACCATGTGTTTAAGTTGTTGGAAGGTGGGAGACCCCAGGAGCCAAGCAGGAGCTTACAGCAGGGAGAGACACGATCTGTCACAGTTAACCCTGAGCAGTGCGTGTACGATGACAGAAGTGTTCAAAAGTTTGTTTTGCAGTGAAAACAGCAAGTGCTTGGATCACCTGGGGGTGCCTGCTTATACCCAGCTGTGCTCATGAGATACAGGAGGAGGATGCTGAGCATGGGCTGGCTGGCAGCACCATGACCCCTGAGCCCAGCTCTGCTGAAGCCATGGAGCAGTGGCCCAGCATGCTGCAAAGAAATGTGGGACAGGGCTTTTTTCTTTTTAAGCAAGGCTTTGGTATCTCATTACCAACCTCAAAAATATTTGGCTATAACACACTTTTGAGGTTTGGCCTATGGCCAGGAACTGCAGCAAGAGAAAAGTCAAAGCTAAATAAACGAGTTCAAGCTCAAACCTCTCCATCCCCAGCTGTGGGGCATTCTCTTGCCACCACCGCCCGGGATGCCTGGGGTGCTGGGAGAGCCCTTCTGAAGAGAAACTGCTGCACAAAAGGGCTTGGAAGGTATTTTCCATAGGCAGCTAATGGCCCATCTTTCATCTTGCAAAAAGCACAAGCTAATAATTTGCTCCTCTGCATTTCCCTGTGATGGCAAGCTGCATGCCTTAGGAATTATTTCTTTCCTCCCCACCTGACCATGTTTCCCACGGCCCATGGGAGCACAGCCCGCTCCTTGATGCATGTTTTATTCCCCTGCTAGCCTGGAGTAAATGAGCACTTCATAAAACATCTTCCGCTTTGCTTCTGCTTTGTTTCCTGTTGGAGGGTCACAGCAGTTTGTGCTCAGAGGCAGCCGCAGCCCTGCCCTGCTCCCCTCCTCATACTCATGGTTAAGCCCTCCCTGTGCACTACGCTGAACACAGAGACACCCTTGCAGAGATGTGAGATAAACCCTCAATCACTCCCACAGCCCTGAGCCTGGGCAAACCCTTCTTAAATATCATCAGCATAAAGGCCTTTGCTCTCTGCTGAGCATGCTGCAGTGAGGGTGAAGGTGCTTGTCCTGCACCTTCTTCCCCCAGCATTGTGATGGTTACAAACAGATCCTGCAGAGTTTAGGGGGTTGTACAGCCTGCTGTTTTCAGATGAAAATTAGATTTGGTCTGTGCTGTGATTCCTGTCTGTTGTCACTTTGCCATTAAGGAGATGGATCCAGTGTTGAATATCTAGCCTGCTAAAATATTACTGAAGGTCATGCATGACCTCTAGGTAATTTTCAGTGTGATGTTGTGTCAATTCTGCCAAGCAGGGACTTTCATTGAGGTCACCTCTGACTATACTGACTGAAAAAACTACTACCAATGAAGGAGGATGCTTTTTGAGCACTTAGCTTGGCATGATAAACATGTTAATTATGCCAGAAATTGCCACTTGAATGGTCTTATTTGGACTGGACAAATCGACTTCTCAGCAAATAACTTCTGATGGTTTTGACAGATGAGACTCAAGTTCTTGGGATAATATCCTCCTGCTGTGAAATTGCTGGTATATCAAAATGTGTCTTGTTTTAGAGTGGTTATAATACAATTAAGCAGATAGCTTTTCAGTATTCAAAGAATTACTGTCTTTTTGAGTTGGCATATAAGAATTATTTTTTTTTCCCCTTATAGTGCACTTAATTCAGCTTCTTTGCATCAAGGCATCCTCCAGCAGTTAGCCTCATGTACACAGCCTTTGATAGCCATCAGTAACTGTCTTCTCGGCGTTAAACAGCGCTCAGATCTGTTCATGCCATTCCTGTGCTGGAACAGTCTTTACACTGGGAGAATAAGCTTTTCAGAAGATTGGGTTACAAGTAGAACACAAAATTGTGTATTTAGGTATCCTGACCTCTGCTTCTCAAGGGTAGTGGTGTTAGCATCTTGACTGTGGGAGTTTTTATCTTTCCACTGATAGCTCAAATGAGAATAGCTTCATGGTTTTTCTTTCCCCCTCATTCTTTCTAGGCTTGTCTGGAGACACAAGCAAGCGGAAAGCAGTGATTGCAGACAGAGTGAGTCACTGATCTCTTCCTAACTGGATTTTCATGTATACTGATGTGATATTGTGTTCCTGGAAGAAATGGTTTCTGTCCTCCAAAAGTTACTCCATCTAACTCTAGAACGTTTACACATGCAGCTCTTGCTAAAATTGTAAGCAGGATTTTAGAAGACACTTGGGAATACTTTTTAGGTAAAGGTGGGGATAAAATCTGCAGCATTAGAAAATCAAAACTTGACATTATCATCCAGGCCTTGAGATCTCTGGTCCCTTCACAGTAGAGAGAAATCTTTTTTAGAGGTAACTCCAGAGTTTCCTGACTTTTGGTTGGCAAGTTAGCCGCTTATTTGGTGACTCAAGATGGAAACTTTGCTCCATGTATACATGGACATGGAATAAACTCATCAAGTGATCCTGCTCAGTTGTTAGAGGAACCTTTTTTCTGGGAAGGGTATGTTTAAAAATACACAGTTATTGGAGTAATCATTCAGCTTGTGCTTTGAAGAACTATACATATTCTTCATGTATATTTTATTTGCAGGTAAATAAGTTTTGCTGTTTAAGATACTGCAACTTAAGCTTTGGGTAAAAACATGACCCACATGAGTCTTGTGCTTCCAAATCAGTTCATCTGCCTGAAAATTTGCTGGCAGACTGGCTGCCCAGTTTCTGGGTCCGTTAAAGTTAGTGTAGGCCTTCAGTGTCCCACCAGGCCACTTATATGCCAATCATACCATTGTCTCCTGGCAGCCTCTTCTCCCTGCCCACAGCAGGTCATACCCAAAATGGGACAGCAAAGTTTACAGTGCTGCCAGCCACCAAGTCAGTCTATTAAATGTGCTACCACGTAGGGCCTCTAGTCTGGGATTTGAATGAATTTTCTTGTTTATTGTAATTCAGATGGTTGAAATCCTTCTCCATTATGCTGATCGGACTTTGAAGAAATGTCCTGACCAAGGGAAAATCCAGGTTATGGAGCAACATTTTCAGGTATGATGCTCTAGAGGACTCTCTTGTATAGATCTTGAATTTTTTTAACCAGACTTTGCTGCAAAGATTGTCTAGTTTTGAATAATACTGCTGTGGTTCACCTGAACACTCGCATCTATTGTGTGCACTAA
>JAVHNF010020380.1:7113-17500 GCA_034783455.1 Micropsitta finschii | reverse complement strand
TCCGTGGCCTCCTCTGGCCTTGCTCCAACAGCTCCACATCCCTCTTGTGCTGCTGCCCCAGAGCTGGATCAGGGCTGTAGGGGGGTCTCATGAGACTTTGGGCTCTTTCCCATACCCATCCCACCCCTTGGCCAGAGGCATGGAGCTGCCCAGGTGTCTGTTATCCCTGGGGGCAGTCATTCCCAGGGCTGTGACCTGACTGATGGCCAAGTGGTTCTGGCAGATGGCTCCAGCGGGCTGCCAAGCTGGGGCACACAAGAACCAGGCATCCACTGTGGTCCCTTCCTTCATCCCTCCCCATTGAGCACCCTGCTGCAGAGGGGGACACCCAGGGCGGGCGAGCATTGTGACCATCTCATGACAGGGAGCAATGGCACAGGAGCGTGCAGGTTTCTCCGTGTTCAGATCTCTTTCTATCACTAGAAATTCCATTACTTTGAAATCATTCAAGGCCTTCAGGACTTTTTTTTCCCAAGCCAGCTATAAAAAGGACATTAGAATTACAATCCTGGTGCTAACAATAGCATTACTCAAAGCTGCTGGCCACAAGTGAGGAGCTCTGGGTAAAATAAAGACCTAAAGTGAAATGTCAATAATAACTTCTTTCTTCCCCTTGCTGTCTTCCAGCCTGTACAAGCTGCTTGGTTCTCTCTATCTTAATGAGCATTAAAGTGGTTTCAAATTAGAGCTACATAAAATTGAAGGTTTGTTCCCTCAGAAGCTTAGTCTGGCCTTTAAAGGCCAGTGACCACATTCTGGGTTTGGATAAGAGCATCTTTGGTCTCAAAGGCTCATTACCAGAAATTCACTGCTGCTGAAATGCAGCCACAACTGGAGAGGGACAGGCATAATGCAGCAGCACCCAACAGGCCAGAAGATGAGGAAGGGAGAGGTTTGGCTGGGGGATGCCTGGTCCTGGTCCCTCACTAGCCTTGTGCAGCATTCCTGGTCCAAGCCTTGCTCCTGGGAGCCTGGCTGTCAGGTCAACCTCCACTGGGGTTTGCAGTGGCTGCTTTCATCTCAGTTTAGTCCCTAAAAGGATGGGATGGAAGAGCCCCAGCAGCCCAACTTGAGCTGCAGGTGGGGTGTTTGGGGAGCCCCCAGGACACTCTGGGTGCAGCAGCATCTTGCTGAGAGGGTGACACAGCCAATAACCTGCAATGCAGGAGGGGTTTCCCATCTAAGTGACCAGCCCACATGGCATGGGGAAGGGGCCATGCTGGCTGCTGGGGGCTGCTGCCCAGTCACTGCTGAGCAGATAGAGCAATGAGACTTCCCGGGAAAGCCTGTTTCCATGGCAGGGCCCAGCAGCTGCAGCTTCACCTCCTGCCTGCTCTGTGTCTGGATGGTGCAACACTGAGCAGTCATGGGTGATGTGATGGTCAGTGACAGCAGCCAGAGTCCAGGGTTTGTAGGAGCACTGGGGAAGGATGAGTGAGCACTGAGCTGGAGCTTGCACTCAAGTGTAAGAGGAGCCCATGGGTCTGCCCTCCTGCCCCTGGCAGAGAAAGCAGCAGAGGCTGGAGCCATGCCGAGCAGATCTGCTGCCTGTTACCATCAGCTTTGCACTGTCCCTGCTCATCATCATGGGCACATCATGGGCAAAGGCTCCCTGGCACCCTGATGAGGATAGGACAGGGTCTTCCTTGTGCTCCCTGCTGCAGTGGGGCTGCTGCTTTGCTCAGACAAGACCCATAGAGCAGAGCTGTGAAGCCACAGCAGGGCTGATGGGTGGCTTGAGAAAGGTCTGCAAAGAATCCAGCTCCTGCAGGTGCCCCTAGAGCAGCCTTCACAAATGAGTCCCTAATGTCCCACAGCAGCCACCCCAGCCACCCTCCAGAGCACCTCTGTATGATAGAAATTTGCTTCTACTGTTATCAAATGTGTTGCAATTTTTCCTCTTTGCAACACCCCTTTCAGGATGGCAATACATGCCTGCTGAAAACTGACAAATTACAGTATTTGGCAAAAGGCTCAGACACTTGACATTGCTCATCCTTCTTTCACCATCACTACAGTTTTGTACTGATCATGCCAACTGCTTATGAAATTCGTTGGATGATTTTGTCTGGTGATAAATAGGTATTTAGTATTTTCTCTACAAAAGGATCATAAGTAAAAAGAGACAGGCTCATTGTGAAATTAACTGTGATAAATAATCACCTATTACACAGAGAACGAGGAAAGACAGTCAAGCCAAATACATACTAAAAAAACCCTCCAACAAAACGAAGAAAAGCCACAGTTCAGAGGGACAGAATTCCCTAGACCAAGCACACTCTGGTCAAAGTTTACAAACAATCTTTGCTTTTAATGTTTAATAGAGAAATTAGTATTTAATATGGATAACAAGTATTGTGTTCTAGTAGAAACAGGAAAAGGCCTGAAGCAACATTAGCTGTGCAGTTGTACAGACTCCACGGCAGATTCACAGGGTATCTTCATACCCTTCATAAGAAGTAAGCTGCTTGAATTGATTAAAGTACAACCAATGCAGAGAGATACTGACAATGAAAGCAGATGTTACCTGTTCCCAGCTGAGATAAGCACTCAAGCAGGCCAGTACCTCCTCGCTTGCCCTCTGCCTGACAATTAATTGCATAGCTTTGCTAATTGCACTTTGGAAGATGAATATGTCAGACCATACATTTGTGATAAATAAAATCAGTTTTTCTGAGTCTGGAAAGTCTAAGGGAAAATAAAAAGAGAGACCAAAGTAAGTTGTTAGTATTTAAAAACAAAAACCTATTATACTTAGGCATTAAAAGCTATGACATCCTTCAGCAAGTTAACTAAGAAAAGAGGCACAGAAGTCATGTAACAACTGCAGCCCAGGGAAGGGGAGTCATCTCAGTCTGAGATTAAACAAGGAAAGAACACCCAAGAAAAAAAGTCCCGTCCCCCTTAAGAAACCCTCCCCTTATAATTTCACTCTTTTTTAAGGGGAAAAACCTGAAAGGAGAACAAATCAAAAAAGGATGGACAAGGAGTCAAGAGAAGAGGTGATGCAAGTCTTAATGAGGTAATACTGACTGTTTATAGTCAACTTGGCAACTGTGTAGCTGGGCACATAGCTCACACTTGTGTTGCTGTAGTTCTGATGGGAATTAATATATGAAAGAGAAAACCCAAAAATAAATGCATTATAATCAAATCAAACAAAACAACCCTTGAGATGTGTTTACAGCTGTTCACACTCACAAAATACAAATGAAACTGGATGAGCTTTAAGGCCCCTTCCAATCTAACCCATTCTATGATAACAACAATAAAATCATAGAACCACTACTACAGGAATTTATTCAATTCAAAGTATACAACAGAAAATCATTCAACAGAAATCTGCATGTAGCTACTGAAGCTTGGACTCTACCCAGAGAAACAGAAGACCATACAAAGACACACAGCATATGGAAGATACAAGAGCACTGATCCATGTTATACCTTCTTTAAGCAGGCTATAGCAGAAAAGGCGAGCTCTTTCCAGGTCTCCCAACTGTCGACAAATTCCTGTATAGACTCGACACAGAGCCTGATTGAAACTGTAATTAGTGGCATTCTTCTGAGCCTTGAGTTTATTGAGAATAACATGCAGCAAGGACTCCGCTAACTGCTGTAAGGCACAAAAAAGCTTGTTTGACTATTATATACTTGAGAATATTTGATAGCATTACAGTGGTATAACAAGTAAAAAGAATTACTACCTTACTTGCAAGAACACTGTTTGCATACACATAAGAATGCAGACAAGTACATCAGATGCAACCAGCAGAAGGAAAAAAGAGTGAGGAGCAACTTCCTAGAATAAACATGCCTTAAACAGATGCAGAATGGGACTACTACTCTTTAAATTGTTTAGTTATGTGTCTAAAAGCTATCTTCCTTAAACAAAAAAATGAGGAGAGAAATAATGACAGGTAGAGGAACCCCAACAACCTAATGGAGCACCATGACTTGGCTACTCCCAGAGAACAAACAGCCCATTTGTCCAGATGTGAGACTTAGTATTTAATCAACAGCAGAGTCTCTCCCCGGATCCCTTACACACTGCAGGAGGTGGCGAGGGGGTGTTACTGTTGTGGAACTCAGTGCAAGATGCAAGGAAGGAGAATACTGGGGATTGTGCAAGACTCACTATAGGACTTTTAGTGGGGCAGCTAGAACTAAGGAGTAGAATGAGAGGCTCAGGGGCCAGGTGCTGGAGAGGCCACAGGTTTGCAGTGGGTACCTGCAGATACCAGGCAGTCTGAGTGTTGGCTTCCTGAGGAACCAGAAGGTCCAAGCCAGCTACCTGAAAGACCAGGGGTCTGAGGGTCAGATGCAGGCAAGACCATAGTTCTGGATCAGCTTACTGAAGGGAAGCATGTGTACTTCTGGGTCTGTAAGTCTGTCAGAGCGTGAGATAAGAGGGGAGAACCGAGTGTATTGAGTGTCTAACTGTTAGCAACTGCAGGGATCCATACTGTCTGTATGTGTGTCTGTGTGTATGTGTGTATGTGTGTATATATATATATATATATATATATATATATATCTGTATTTTCCACTAACAGGTTTTCAACACTGATCAACCAGAGAAGGGAACAAGATCAGGCACATATAGTGTCCATGTGTGCCCATTAGGAATACATACTTGGCCTTGCTACAGGCCGGACCTGGAAACATAAAGCTGTTGCAGCCTTGCTTCTATGAATTTACCAGATTGGGCAACTCCTAACAAAGATGACCTGAGAACTTGGAAACAGCTTCTGTGGAGAACTTAATTACATTCAAGAACTGAAACAGGCCAGAATGTTGCCAAGCATCACTTGGTGAATTGCTCTGGTGCAGACTACAAATTGTCTATGAGAAAGATGGCATTTAAAGTGAATTTTTTTTAAACACTGATGCTAAGCAAGTTCTGAGACACAAACCAATGAAAGGTTTTTCCACTGAAATTCATTGAGCAACATGATGTAGAATAATAAAGATGAAATGAAAGCATGTCACTATTGTGTATACAATGCAGTATATAGGTAATTGAAGCTCACACTTCTAGAGGAACTCCTTCTACAATTGTTAATGCTATCCACTACAAAAAATGCTGCAAAAATAAGAGTGGCTTATGCATACATCAGAAAAGCAAATGTATTTACAAATGCAGTTTTGCACCTTGGACACGTTTGAACAGTAATTTCTTAAGTTATATGTTTTCTTATGTTTTACAAGTTGAAAGGTTACCAAACATCTAAAGACTACACTTTGGCCCTGCAGATTGCCTGAAAATAGAGAATTCAAGTACTGCATGCTTATAACCTTTTCATCTGCACAGAAATCATTATTAAAACACAAGAACCATGCTACTTACCTTGTTTTTTACACCAAATTCATAGACAATTTCTTTCTCTTCATCTCTCATTACTGGAATCTTTGAGATATTGCCAACATGCACATGACCTTTAATGACTGGTAACAAGTCAAAACAGGACTCGGCAATTCTCTTTAATGCCAAAGAAACCTTCTGACAGTCAGTATCAACAGCTTTCTTCAGTGGTAGTGATGCTTCTGACCTGGAACCGTGCACTGAGTCACTCGTTTCAGAGCTTTTCACATGGAAAGCCTCCTGCTTTTCAGAGATTGTATCTTTAGTGTTTCCCATAGCAGCAATATCATCGGGTTCCAGCTTTGGTGGTTCACTGTCCAGCCTCAGTCTCTTTGCACTTCTTGGCATAGATACTGGCAATAGGGTCCGTTTTCCAAGATGATTTGATGAGCTTGAGAGCAGTTGCTGATTTTGCCCATCTTTCTCTTGGTCTTTGCTACTATCGAACTTCAAATTGCCCCCAGTTTTAACAAAAGCAGTGGATGTAGATGCAATTGCTTTGAACCCACCAATTTGAGTCACAGGTCCTGGCAAACTTTGGCTGTCTGAAAAGGCACATCGGTTAAGGTGTATATTGCCTTTGAGGATGTTTAGTGTCCTTGCCCTTGCAGACAGCTCTGGGTACATGGTGTCTAGGATTTTCACTGAGTTCTCCTGAGGGGGAGCTGGAGCAGCACCGTCAGCTGCCAACAGAGGAAACCTTCCCGGGACGGGAAGTGCGTGCTTTGGAATGGAAGTACAGAATTTCAGGGGTGAGGAGCGAATCCTTCGGCCTAATGCCATTTCTGAGGGTGAGGGAGGAGAAAACAAAAGAGCAGATTTTACTGGTGGCGTATCTGTTAATGGAGACATGAGAGGAGGAATGGGAGTTTCACGTAATGGAGATATCAGGTCATCAAGAGGGGAAAGCAAAGAGGTTCGACCAGTAGAAGACATTGCTGGGGACACGGTACCTGCGGCTTTTGGAGGAGTATCCATCAAAGGCAGGAGCAAGGGGGGCAGAGGAGGACCTATCTCTTGCCTAATTTTATTGATAGTCTCGGGTGAGCATTTTTTTGGCGCAGAAGTATCAGCATTTGCAAGAACTGCCTGAGTGACTTTAAGAGTCTTTATTTTCCTTTTACCTTGAGACAGCCTCTTTGATACCTTGGCATGCATGGCTTGGGCAGCTGCCTTGGTTGAAGCAGTCAAGACTTCAGATGGTTCTTGCTCTTTACACTTCAACCTGCTGCTGGTTTTGAGAGCATCACCCACACAAGATTCTGACCTTAGCACACACGGCTTCTTAAATACCTGGTTTTGTGGCTCAGAAGGCTGCCTAACTTTGTGACAATTGCACTCCAGATCACACAGGGCTGGATCTGGAAGAGACTTGACAAATACATTTCTTCTGCTGCTGCCATCTAGGATAACATCAGTGTTGTTTTCTCTTGTGTTGCACGAACTGGAAGTCTGACTACAATTATATTCTTCAGACACCGAGACCCCCATATCAACACTGTGTAGTAGATTTTGCTCCACCTTTGAGTGACATTTTTCAGCACCATTTTCTTCTAAGAAATTGCCAAGTGCTAACATTCTTGTATTTAATTCACTGGTTTTTACTGTTTCTGAGGATCTGCTCAACGTCTGGGATATTGGCAATCCATTTTGTGAAGCATTTGGCACCACAGGGCTTTCTTTTGATGTCCCAATTTTTAACAGACCTCCCTCACTGCCACTGATGCATTCAAGTCTGTTAGAGTTTACCACACATTCACTGGCACCCTCAGCACTGTCAGAGGTTACCAATACAGACTCTTTTGTCCGGGAGACTAAGTCTTCAGGATTACCCTCCCCAACCACAATCAACAACTCATTTGAGGTATCTGGAGAGGTGTTTGTTTCACAGTGTGTATCCATATCCACCACAGTGTCTGCTTTTAGCTCACCAGCTGTCACAGGGCTTCCTGGGTGCATTGCTGAAGGAAGTTCAGATACTTGGAAATCAGTGTCAACAGTCTCGTCACTGGTTTCCAGAGCACCCCCTGCAATCCTCCTGGAAGCTCTGGGTTCCTCTCTGAACATGGGAACACATTCAGAACATTTCACATCTCTACGTTTCTGTACAGAACAGTCTTTCCCTTCAGATTCATTGCTCTGTTCTGGCTCATCGACATTGGGTTTAGACATTTTTATGTCATTTTCCCCAGATGCCTCAAAACTATTCAGTTCTTTGCTTTCCCCTCCTGCTGTTACTGAACCAGCTCTAGAGGGATCTGTTGTAACGTCCTGTGTGGAAGTCCTGCATCCTGATTCTTGACAATCAAACTTCTGAGGAGGAAAAGTATTCTTATTAGAAGAGTCTGCATGCAGGAGCCGTGATTTAACAGGGGCAGGAGGTTCTTTATCTACTGTCTGCTCCTTCTCATCTGGTATTTTCATTTCAATTTCGTGTACGTATACACTCCCAAGGCAGTCCAGTTCTTTGCACGTGATGTCTTTTGCAGCAGATAGGATCTCTGCATCCTCTTCCAAGCTTTCTGAAGAACATGCACTGTCCATAACACAGTTTTTCTCTCCTCTGTTTTCCCACATATGGGAAGAAGCAGCAGCCTTTTTGGTGACATCAGTTTCAACAAAACTCTCAACTTGCTGAAGATTGAAATTGAGATTAGGAGGCACTGTAGATCCCAAGTCAGCTCCCACTTGCACAGGAGAACCTGTTTCTTCAGCATTGATACAACCCATCTCCAAGTCCCCTTCAGTAGACAAAGCCAAGCCACTATTAAAATCCGTTTCTGAAGCAGGCTGGCAAATGATCTCTGAAACATTATTTGTCTTCACAACATTCTCTTCCCAGTTAAATGAACTGGAAGACACCAAATCCTTGCTTTGTTTGTTTAATTCCCCTTTGATGCCATCACATTTAACATTTTCAGTTCCCAAGAACCGATTCAGAGGTTTTGCAAACTGTGCCTCAAAAGGAAGATTACTTTCTGCTAAGACAGAGTCAGTGGTATCCACTCTTTGTAATAGCTCCCTGCTTCCCTCTCTGAAATCCTCTGGACTAACTTTGACTTCAGTCTCTCGAGATTCAAACACTCCACAGTTTTGAGTTTTGGACAACCCGTGTTCTAATGCACTACCCAGGTTTTCAGGTTGGCTTACTTCACCTTGTATTTCTGTAAAATCTAACACAGAGGATTCACACTTGGCTACACTGCTTTCA
Source organism: Micropsitta finschii (assembly GCA_034783455.1). Classification (NCBI taxonomy): domain Eukaryota; kingdom Metazoa; phylum Chordata; class Aves; order Psittaciformes; family Psittacidae; genus Micropsitta; species Micropsitta finschii. The sequence continues at coordinate 8,927 of JAVHNF010020380.1, read as the reverse complement.
GCACCAGTGACACATGCTGTGTTTGACAGTGCAAGTGTACTTCCCAACTCTGACATCCCTTCTGATAAATTCCTACCATCATCTTCCTGGTGTGGTTTGCCTTTTAAATATACCCCCTCCTTCATATCCACTGATTTCCCATTTTCTGGTCTATGGAGTAGCTCTGGTGATTCAGCTGTTTCTGGAACACTTTCTCTGTCAGATTGCATGGCTAGTGCAGTAGTCTCAGATCTGGTTCTATTCCTGTCTTCAGTTTTGCGCTGCTCATCATCTTTTGGAAAGGCTGACAAAGCAATCCCCTCCATACCTACGTGTTTGTCTGTGTCATCCATAGACAATACATTTCTAGTTCCTTCAACAGAAGATACAGGTAAATAACATCCGGAGACTTTAAGAGTCTCTGGATCACATTCTCTATCCACTTCATCTTTTACAGTTTGCACACACTGTTTCTCCAGTATCTCTTCACTGTCATGTTCTATTTCAGAGCACTGAGAGTGTACAGAGATCTCATCAGCTCCACTGTCTGCCTCAGTCTCTGTAATTATTCCCTCCCTATCACACTCTATCATCAGGTCTTTAGGACACTCTGCTGCACAGAAGGGTTTTAAACTACTGGAATCAGACACTACATTTTCAGAGAGCTCTGTCTCACTTTTTGCCTCTGCACAGGGTCCTTTCATCTGTATTGCAGCTGTTACTTCTGCTCCATTTTTCACTTCTGTATTTTCCCCTACATCACTTACCATATTAGTTACTTTGATTACATTTTTTGATTCATTTTCAACCACTTCATTCTGTATCAACACAACCGATTTCTCCTCAGAATCTTCTCTTTGAAGCACAATACACTGCTCAGATGGCACATGAGGAATGTTTGGGGGAACACATACTGCCCTAGGAGCTCCTTTCTCTCCTGATAATCCGTCTCTTTCTCCTTTCATTAATTCACCATGCTCTTCACATGCACCCTCGTCATCAACAGCTCTGATTAAGGTTACATTCTCCTCTGTTTGCTCTACCTCACTACATTTTTCCATCTCATTCTGAGGCTTGAAACTCTGGGACATAAAACCAGCTGAAGAACCTTGCTCTTCACTGTGCATGTCCTCACTACCTCCTTTCTGTTCTTTGATGACTTCCAGTTCACATGCTGTCACTTCAGTTAGTTCTCTTTTTTCAGTTTCCATGTTCTCAGATATCTCCTCCAAACAATCATCATTAGTTTTCATGTTTGTAATTAAAGTAGCAGCTTCATCTTGCTTTTTTTCAGCATCCCCCTCCTCCATGCTTGACATCTTTGGACCGATATGAACATTGTTTTCATTCCAACTCAGGTTTTGTGAGACTTCTGCATCAGGACCATGCTCACATGATTTGCTCTGACTGTTACACTCCTCATTGAAGCTGAATGCATTACAGCTCTGAGGATGAACTCGATCTTCTTGTAGAATATTCTCCACTGCAGAAGCATTGCAATCAAGTTCATCATCACTGGAACCTGTGTCTTCTCCAAACAATGCATCCTGTAATGAAAAAAACAAAGTTAATATTCCAAAGCCTGGTACCAGTTTTAAGATCTGCTTCTCTAAACAAATACACTGGTGGCCCTGCCATGCAGTGGTTTGAGAGATTAAAGCTGATCAGCAGAACTACATCCTCTGTTACTGTTCTTCATACCAAATGGACAGTACCACTCCAAAAAGTCGGAGACTTCTTTATCTACCTACTTGAATTCTAAGATTACTGGAAAACAACATTTGAGCAGGTTCCCCTTGACTTTCCAGCTATGGAATTTTGCCATGGAAACCACA
>JAVHNF010020379.1:0-10727 GCA_034783455.1 Micropsitta finschii | reverse complement strand
TAGAAAGGTAAAAAACAAACCTTTACTCCAATTTAAGTTACTTTGATATTTTAACTGTAAAGCATTAAGTGGCCAGAGATATCATTCCAAACCCCTTCCTAAATTTCTTCTTCTGCTCTATGGCTTAAACAAGCAGCACAAGTTGCCTCTGTGTCACAGCCAGTGCAGCAAGAGCTCCCCCCTTTGTTTTCACAAACTTTAACCATTTAACTTCTGACTCCTGAAAAACAAGACAGGGGGAAAAAAAAGCAAAACGAAAAGGATAAATAGAAGCTACTGTGCCCTATCAGAGAGGGGAAAGAACCCAAACACAACAACCACAAACACACCCCTCTGTCACCCAGAGGAAAGAAAAACAAAAATGGAAAAAAAAAAAAAAAAGGTTATTTATTTCAACAGAAAAGAAATAAACTGCATACTTTGGGATCTTTACATAACCACCCACTTGAAGCCAAGCTGAGCTTGCTTAGCAAGCATGCTATTTTGAAGTGTTCCGAAGTGGTCAGCCTAAGGAGAAATGCTTTTTTCATGGCAAATACTTCAGAAAACGTGTCTGATAAGTCAAAATCATTTTTTCACCCCCACATCAAAACCCAGAACCTTCTGAAAACAAACACCTGGTACCTGGCATTTCTTGAAAGACCTAGTTCCTCCAAGTTACCACTTCAGCCAACAATCTGGTCACAGAGCCAGGCCTCTGAGGAGGTTTTTATTGAAAGCTGAAGCAGATGTTTAAAGACCTCAAGTACACCCCACGAAAATCAGTAATGTGCTTACACTGAAATGCAGTAAAAATAACAAGAGAAAGCAAACAATTTTGCAAAATTACCTAAGACATTATCTAGGAAAATTTCCAAAATTCTCTTCAAAAATATGAGTGTTTGAGTAAGAACAGTAACTGCAATTTCAGTAACTACAGTAATTAAGGCACAGACTGGGCATACACTGGTGATAATAAGGAAGATTTCTTCTGGTACTGGCTTGAGCATGGTAGCATGCCTTATTATCAAACTATAGCTGTGTGAGTAAGGAGGAAAGTCGAGGTGCATCTTACTTTTACAGTGAACATTTTATCTCAGCCTTAAAATTAATAGAAGTTATTTATATTATCATATGATTTTTAAGAAAAACGATATTTCATAATAAAATCAAAATGCATTTGCAAGCACTGCACATTATCTAATGCTTTGCCTCACATATTGCTGTTCTGGTGAACCCGGCAGGGTGCTTCAAAGTTTCTGACTCATTTAGCTGTAGCTCCACAATGTGGCCAATGTGAGAACATATCGAAGGAGAGATTTCCAACGATTTTCCAGTTCCTGTGTGCATGCATTTCCCAGTTAGGCATCAACAGCCTTGTCCACAGCCTCCTCTCCCACCAGGAAAGATTACAGGTTAATGTAATCTACTAATGGGCTTTTTTCCAATATTAAATTCAGGAAGCTTAATGTCTTTTTATATCCTGTAAGATGATAGCTTCATTAAAAAAGCACCATTCCACAATAAATAAGTAAATACAATTAATATAGTATCGACAAAGACAAAAGATATGTCTGCCTAGTAGAACAGCTTTTTATTTTTCAGGAAAATTCATGTACCGATAAGAAGAGAAACTGTGGATGTTTTAAACACTATAAACCTGATTGCTTTTTCCACAGGAACAATCTGCTAAGTGAGACAAATATATTACTTTGAATTACATGTCATTGATCATTAAATTCTGCCACAAATAATTATTTTCTTACAGTGAGTTATTCTTTGAAAGGCTTAAAGGTAAATCCATTCTAATTATTTGTTCTACTATCTCTGTGTGTGCACAAGCTTGTTTAATTCAAAGTTGGACCACAGATCTAGGTTGTAATATTCCCTGAGAGTGACTGGAGACAATAAAGATCCATTGTTCATTCAATATAATTACTTACTGAAATAAACTATTAGGATAAATGCATTAGGATTTCCTTCACTTTTAACTGCAAAAGTGATGAATGATCTGATAGTTTAGGAATGCAATTAATTATGTGCTACCATTGCTGAACTGATTCATTCAAGCCAGAAAAATTTTAAACTGGCAAATTACAACAGAGTTAAGGTTGCCTGTTTGCATTATTTTATTCTTAGTTAAACCTTTCAGGCATTCATAAATTGACCATAAAGATTTGCTCTGCCCTGGGGCTACTGTGCTATATATTAGGTTGATAATCTGTTCTTTATTCAGTTTGCTATGTCTAGATAAGAAGTATCACACATCATCCCAAGTCTGCTGGCAAATTCTGACAGGGGTATGAAGTTAAGGATCTGAAGACAAATTTTGTCCTGTCTTTCTTTATATCAGTTGACAATGTTCTGTAAAATTTTGGTCACCCAGTTTTGATTATCATGATAACTAAAACAGCAAGGGTACTTCATCAGAATACTTTACAAGCATGATTTATCTGATATACCCCCATAAGGTAGATAGGTAAGCCTTACTATCCTTATTTAGGAAAACAGAGTAAAGCAAAGTGACTTGAAAAAGGCTGTAATGAATTAATGCTATATCAAGATTAGGACGAGGGCCTTTCTGACATAAGCCTCTATTCTTTTGAATTATAGTTCCTTCTACATTTATGAGTCAATTGTTCTTTTAATGAATAAATTCTTAATATTTTTATTAACATGCAAATAATTTTACAAAGCAAAATCCCTTTTTGTCATTTAAAGTATTAAAATTTTGCACAATAATCAATTCCACAAAACAACGGTAAATTTTGCCTTCTGTCTCTCTCATGATGTAATAGAATTCTTCCATATTAAAGTATTTGATACTAGGGATAATATTTTTACAATATATAAATGTAAGTGCACTTTTGTTGAGATAATACCTTTCTGCTTGTATTTAGTTCTGTAATTGTTATCAGTTTCACTCAATTAAAAATTGGGCCTGAATTATGGTTTCAAATGCCCCTTTTAAAGGCACATCCACAAAGTAAAATACAAACTCCTTCCACTCATCAAGCATCTGAAATAACTGTATATAAAAGAGACTGTAAGACATAACATTGGTTTTCTAAGTCATTCTGTCAGGGCTTTGGGTGCTTTGGGTTTAGCTCTTGTTACTGAATCTGTTGACTTCCTCTTGATCACTAAAAATGCTGTTATCAGTAGCACTGAAACAAAACACCATCTTTTTCTACTGTTTTTACCATTACATTGTAGTGCATGCTCAGCATGACATCCAAGATACTAAAATGTTTACTCATTAAATATCTCCAAATTTAATTTAATTTTTAAAAAAATGCCTAAGAAAATTTCATACATCACAAGTATGTGTTGTACAAAGACAACAACAAAGTCATAGACTACATTTCAGTTCATATGATGCCACAAAGACTGCCTTGGAGTTATCCGGAACTGTTTATCCTCTGTGCTGCAGCATGCTCCTTGCTACGGTCTGATTCCCTCTGCACACCATACTGATTTAAGGGCCGTGGGGCTATTTCTCACCTGCCTCATTTTGAAGAATTTTCTTGAGCACTTTAGATTTAGAAAGGCTTTTAGGAAAAAATAGTATTGATAGAAGAAAGGATGAATTATTTTTTGAAGAAAGAGAAGAACATGAGAGAAAGATAAATGGTTTTAAAAAGGGATGCAATGGACATTGTTTTATAAGAAGAAAAATCCTTGAAATTACACATTAGTATTCTTTTTTGATGTAATGGTTGCCTGTATGATATTTAGGCAAGGAAACACATAGTTTTGTTGAGTTTTAAATTATTCTTATCTCTTTACATGTGGATTTACTTATCCAAGATCAGCTGCTGAAGTCACTGAAAACAAAGCATCTAACATTTCTAAAGTTCCATGGATAATTGCAGCCGTACCCTTTCTTCTAAGCTCTACGCTTGCATGGTTTTGGGAGTATCTTTCAGTGGCAGAATGGATCATTTCCTTTTATCTCCCATTGTCACTTCAAGCCCTCAAAGGCTGTGAATATACCCTGTATTTTAGTTTGTATAATTACACATTCATTTTTTGACAGAAATCATGAAAATACATCAATTCAGGCTTCAGTTTTGTGTTTCAGAGACAGGATAAAAATCTAAGTAACATACTGAAAAACAAGAGATAACCTTGGTTATATTATATTAGCATATAATAATAGCATATATATGTATATATAACAGCATAAAAACAGCATTGGAGAAGAAAATCTCTAAAACATTAAAGGGCTGTGCCCAAAAATCATCCCAATACAAAAAAGAGAGAGGAGGAGTCAAAAAAAGAAAAAATCCACGTGGCTGAGTATTCTCATTAAACTCAAAGTCTGTCAATGAATATTTATCTTTATTCTTCTGCCTGGAAGGGAGGCTGGAGAGAGTCTGAGGAAAAACACTTCTTTCTGTCAATGAAGCTTAGTAATGAACTCCATCACTAGAAGTCCTCTTACTGCCAGCTGCCATTCAGATGACAGGTTATTTCAATATATCAGCAGAGGGCCAGCTGGCAGGGGGATAGAAATGACAACCTTGATTGAACAGTGAAAAATATTTTCAGCAGAATTAGCAAGGCTGAGATGTCTGTATATGCTTGGGGACACAAGCAAGGCCAGAGGAGGGATGTATTTGTGCAAATGGGCAAATTTATCCTCTGCCTTCTAGTGAATGTAGAGTAGCATTTTTTCCAAATGGCAAGAAGTATGCCACTCATAGGTAATTTGATGTATGATCTGTTTGACAGATTACCTTTTCTCCTCTGTGTTTATTTCACAGTGTTATTCTCCTGTTTTGTATGTTGAACTCTTAAAAGTTTCACCTCATCCCCATCTCACTGCATGACACACAGTTGTGTCTTTGGACTTCTTGTCAACTTTGTGACTTTCCTTTTCCTCCCTTTCTTTTAAATTCTCTAGCTGTTACATCATTAGTTACCGCAGATTCTTCTCAGTCTCTGCTATTTTTACACTGCTGTGCATTCGTTTGACTTCAAATCCCTAGAGGTTTAACTCAAGTTGCCTTTAAAATTATCTGCTCATGGATAAAACTCATATTTAGGGAACTTCCAAGGTCTGGTTTGCAGCAGTGCAATGCAATCATTTGAGACTTGCACTGACTTTAGCTAGAGCTGAATGTATCAAAAATTGTTGAAAATCAGTCTCTGGCTGTAAGCATAGGCAGGTGAAAACTTTACTTGCTTCTGCTACTCATTTTGAGCATCTCTTTTATTAATCTTTAGTTTTGAAAGGGTCTTTCGAATGTTTCTTTTCAATACTGACTTTTTGCCATCAAAGTGTTCACAAAATCCTTTACTGATGTCCCCATTTCCATAGGCAGAATGTGTATTTAAAGAGACAAAATGAAATTCATTAGAATTCTGCATCCTACTCCCTGATTTTAATTGCACTGTATTAAGTAAATATTTTCACCAGTAAAAATAAACTTGTAGAGTTCAAAATGTAGAGCACAGGATACACATAGCTTCTATTTTCTCTGATTACCTCAAACTAAAAATATAATCAACTCTAAAATGAATATTGTATTTTTTTTATATGTAGTCATGTGAGCTATATATTTCAGAAAGCATATAAAGTTCTTTGAGATTGGACAAAAGAGCAAGCTTATATAAGGGCAAATCACATCAGTTATTTCTCCTGCTGCAGAATACCTTACCTAGAGAAGAAATTATGCCTAGATTAATGTTTCTTATCACATATGTGCCTTGTCCCATCTGTTTCCTACCGAGTAAATATCACTCCATCAGCACTGATTAACACAGGTTGGCCTATGAAGAAAAAACACAAATTTTTGAGCAACCTCTGGATTAAGTATCAATAATCTTTTTGCTTTCTCAACAACATTTTAATATGCCATCTATACATTTTTAGGATACCCCAAGGCATATTTTGCTGGTCCATTTATATATGCTTTGCGCAGGTTCAGAGACATAAAGTAACAAAGCAGCTGTCTTCAACCATCCAAAGCACTTTAGCATTTCACTAAAAATGCCCTGAAGTGTCCTAATGTTATTATGCTATAGGTTTTTAATTTTAAGATGAGATTTCAATAACAAAAGGCTATTTAAGAAACAGCACTACCTTTCCATTTTTAGACTATTTAACATATAAAGCATAAGATAAAATACCAGTATTACTAGTTTTTCTTCTTCCATCTAGGAGTCTTTAGCTTCTCCATATAAATTTTTGGAAATGTAAAGCTGGTATCCAGAAGACTGAATACACTTCAAAGCTGATTTCAGAATATGTCTTATAATATCATTAACCATCTTCTGCATATTAACTCTGTATCTTTCTATAATTCAATATACCCTATCTTCATACAGAAAAAAAAAATGTAAATAAAAGTGGTGTGATCCACACACAGTAACAAAATGGATATTTGATTATTGGACTTCCACATGTACGATATCACTGAAAATATGTTTTATTGAATGCTCCAGTTGAGCAAGCAGAAAATGACACTTGGAAAAGTCAGCATCTATTAAAAAAAAAATCCCAAAACTCATTAGAGCTGTACCTATTTATATCAGAACTGAATTCAGACCTTCATTTTATTCACAATAGAAAGTCAGGAATTATTAGAGTAGTTGCAAAATGGTTGTTATAAAAACAGATTGGTAAGATTCAGCAGACCAAATCTAGATGTTTACAATTTGAATACCTATATATAAGTTGGTTGTCTAGGCCCTCTTATTAGTGAGGAAATTTAGAGAGTGCTTTTTATCCTGAAATTCCTATCTAGAGCAGAATTCAGTTGCCCAAACATTGGTATCTATGAAGCCATTCCAGATGCCATAGGATATCTGAGACATTTCTACAGGGCTGACAAACATGACACAGAAGTGATTAGACACCTGGGCAGTACCTAAAGGCCAAGCAAGATACCTTCGGAAAGTGAATCTTGTATCCAAAGCAGATATGGTGAATTGAGTTCTCTTCACTTTCACCACTGACTCTGAAGGGACCCTCATCACTATTGGCTGATGATGTACACTATATAGGTCTAAATTATGTAAAATTAATCACACTCTTGGAGTTAGCTGTAATGGATTTTATTTATTTTGAAAGGCATAGTTCAGAAAAAAAAACCTTTACATCACAGAAATACTCATCTTGCCTATAAAGAGAAAGGGGTTTGCTGAACCAAGGAAAGTATTTCTCCATTATCTTCAAGACATTAGTAGATACATAAATAAACAAATTCATGGATTTACAAATATAGAACAAATACATTTCTATGTCTAACTGCAGACATGCAAACAGTCTGGAGACAAATGTTAGCAGTTTGCAAAGAAATTGGGAAGCTCTGTATTTATCTGTAAGATGAACTATTGTGACATTTGTTTTCCTTTATTTGCACAGAGGTATTTTACCGGGCTTGGTTTACACCCCTTGATGAAGTGGTCCCAGATCCAATTTGGAGGCACTTGTAAAACTGCATTTGCCACATTCCATGTATCTGGCACCATAACATCCTTGAGCAACAGGTACAACTGTAACACCTGCAATGCAGCATGTCCACATCAGTGTTGTGCTGGAGAGCTGGGGTGGACACTCTGCCCTGGCTCTTCCATCATGAACGCTAAGATACATGAGGAATTCAGATTTTCTTTTCTATCTCTAATTTCCTTGGCATTTACTTTATGTATGCATCATTTTTGTGCTCTTCAAGCCTCCCCTCAGCTTCTTTCCAGAGGCTTTATATTTCCTGAGGATAGTGAAACAATACCTATTAATACTCTCTGTGTGTATGTGTGAGTGAGCCCAGCTGCTGAAGGGGTCCACCTTGTACATACAGATGTATGTATATGCATATGAATACACAGGATACTTGCTTAGCCAAAGAGTGGAACAAGATGAGGCCATTGGTGCTCCACCTGTGTCCGTGTGACTGCTTTGTGCATCTGTCTGTGGTCTGCAGCATGAGGTGTATATATGTATATATGCAGTGTATATGTGTGCTTTGCACCTGTGTGCCTAAGGGGAATACATGTTCAACCTTGCTACCGGCTGGCAACAGGGCATGGAGCTGCAGCAGCCTCACCTCTTACTGGGTGTTGGAAGCAGCACAATTTTAAACACTAACAAATACCTTTCCTGCTTTGTTTTGCTTTATTTTGTTTTGTTTTCTTTTCACAAGTTGCTCCTCAACATCTGGCTTTACCCTTGCTTGGCTTACCTGAGTTTAAGCCCTTTACTACTTTATTTGTAGAAAGAAAAAAACAAAACCACCACTCCCCCACCCCATCCTCCCCCCCAGAAAAAAACCCCAAACACACAAAACAAACAAACAAACAAAACCCCACCAACACCAACACCAAAAATGGCTGGGTTTGAAGGGTGTCTTTTCACTTCCAAAAGATTCTTTATTCTCCTGCTTAACATCAGCTCCTTTTCAAGGTTTGATTTGGTTTTGTTTTTTCTTGGGGAGAGGTGGCATGAGGGAGGTCTTCTCTGAGGCTCTAATTAAATACCTGCCATATGGCATCTGGCCTCAAATATAACTAGTGGCATGCTTCTCTGTTTGACCAGAACTGCCTCAGGAGTGCTTAGCTTCCACCAACAGCCAGGTCAATATGGGAATCAATCAAGGCCCCTAAAATACCTAGTTATGCAGAAGATGTCCCATGCAGAGTGATATGAATGCATCTGAGGTCAAAAGAAGAATAAGCAAGTGAGAAAAATAGCAGAATGCCTGTTTCCATTACCACTGATCATCTGTTAAAGCAAATAACAAACAAAAAATAATCCCAACTAGCACGGTCTTGGTCTCCTCACTTCTAAAGGAACATACTCATAACACAGTTGTGATTATTTTCTCCTTCTCTCTTTCGGGCCTCAGAAACCTGGTTTTCTTTTTCTGTTTTCTTCTTTGAAAATTCCAACACAGTTATGGACCTCACCTGTAATCTATCAAATCTCCAGCCTGCTGATATAGGGCAGTCTGCTTCTGAGGAAGAAGAAATAGGGCTGAAATTTCTGGAGCTGATATAGGGCACTGAATGTAAGTGCTGAAAGCTTAAACTGAATATAAGGCCTGCATCCCTGCTATTTTCAGAGATGAAAAGGAGAAAAAGCAAAAATCCTACAACCTATAAATTATATCTGTAGAGCACAGCAGTATAAACTTAGAAAAAAATCAAGAAAAACTCCATGGTTCAGGTTAGGTTATACAATTAAAAGGTCATTTCTATCAACAGGAAGGAGCATAAAGGGACAAGGTCAGGCAGAGGAGCCCAAATAACCTGGCCAAAGAGACAAGCCCTTGCCCAGCCCTCCCAAGGCTGTCCCTGAAGACCCTCGGGCCCATGGGCCACAAGGGCGCCTGTGACCCTGAAACAGTGGGGGAGAATTTCTCTGGGTCACCTTGTGTTACTGCTTTTCTGTAATAAAAATAAAAATGAGATACAAGGTAGCAATTTCCAAACACCACATATAATTTCAATCTTTGGAAATTTTAACATAACATTAAAGATCATTTGGTATAGAATTCTCCTTACTACAACAATTAAAGAAGAGGATGCTTCTCCAAATACTAGAAAACATGATAAAATGTGTAGCAGTGTTTTATGACACCCTCTCCAAGGAATGTGTAGTACCCCACTCAGCTGTATAACACAGTAACGTAAAACCATAAATTCAGAAATACATATGAACCTTTTCAGAACCAGGGCTAAGATCACCAAAATAACTCACATATAAGAAAAATGGAAAATTGATTTTTAAAAAATTAGTTTCCTAAAATAATATACGAGTACAAGAACAGCTATTTGACTAAAGCTGTAGCTCAGTATTCTCTGTCATCATTTAAGCAGCGGCCTTAAATGATGACAAGGGAAGAATAAGAACAGGGAGCATAGATATGATTAGCTTGCCCCTAACATTTCTGCCTGCTTCCAGCTCAGGGGACCGATTAGCCCAAAGCTGCTTCTATGTATTTGTTGTAACTCAAAGGATTTATCTTGTAAAAATTGTCTAATTACCTCTTGAGTCCTGATCAATTTCAGGATACACAGCATTCTAAGTAAAGCAAATATTATAGCTGCTATATATTTAAGGTTTTGGCAAATGTTATAAAAATTTCTAATGAAACTCTTAGCTGTTGTTTTGCTAACAAGCAAAATGCTAAATTTTCTGCTGTGCTACAAATGTAAATACACCAAGTACACCACCACAACAGAACTATCAAATAATATCTAATTAAGCTTTTCACAAGCACAGAAAACAGTAATTCTTTAGTGGTTTTATATAATCAATAAAACACCCCTATGTACATGGATAGACAGCTAAAAATGTAGGAAAATTATTTCAGATGCTAATATGATAAGGAAAGAAATTCTAAAAACTTTAGCATAAAACTGACAGGTACTTGAAAATCAGAAATGTAAATAACCACAAAGCAATTTCCACGGAGATCTCCAATATGGCAGAAGCTGAACTGACTATCTGAAGTAATGATAGCAGTACATCTCCAAAACTTTTCTTTGTCCAATGAATTTTTTTAATATAGTTTTTAATTTGACAGCCTTTGAGATAAAATGTTTTAGTGCATTTATTTTGCAAGAAACTCTGAAGACATGAACAAAAGTATCACTTAATAGTCAAACTATATATTTTATGCTGAGAGGATGGATAGCTGAAAAGAAAAATAAAAAAAATATAATAGAAAATAATAAAGACGAGTAGGTGATCTTGATTAGTGTTCTGCTACTTCAGAACTATTCCCTGACATTAA